>JARFIW010000639.1:5840990-6125565 GCA_036346225.1 Platerodrilus igneus
TGACATACAATTGGATCAAGATTTCAAATTGCAGCTGAGCACAGCCTTTAATAGAAGTATATGGTTGTTGAACAATTTTGAAAAAGAGAATTTATATAATATGGAGATTACGAAAGATGGGAATGTTATTGTCCTACCTGCGTACGAGTGCATCAAGCTATTAAATTTGCGAGAATTGATCTGTTTTAAAATGGTTGAGTTAAGGTGTAGAAACTTTCCAGAATTTTACAAAAAATTTGTTGGTGATATAAAAAAGTATGTGGAAATACGACGGAGGAAGAAAGGGTTCAAACGTTATTAGAGGAGAGAGCAGTACCATTATTTCTCTGTCTAATGATTGCAGCAATTTAAATTACTTGACAGTGTTGGAACTTATTAAATGTTTCCCATTCAGTACTTAAAAGATGCAACTGCAAGGCAATCGCTTGCGCAAATGTTTAGAGATTTGGCTATCCCAGATTCGCCAGACTCTGGTTACCACAGCGGTTTATAGATGTTATCAATACGTGTATGTATTCTATTAAAACATATTTCTTGATAAAGTTTGTTTTTACATATTTGTATCGCCAACATTACCATAAATTATTAATAGACGTATTAAACTATCCTGTTTTTATTTTTTAGGTTTAAAGTGGTGTACGCGGAAATAATAAACACAATATACCGCATGTTAACAAAAGTTGTGGGGAAATTTAAAGACGAGTTTTACGGTGACTTGGTGTTGGAATTTGTAGGTAGTAAGGCTAAGTCCTACTGTATTGTACGCGAGAAGGACACGATTAAAAAAAGATTAAAGGGATCTCACAAAGTGTAGTTAAGTAAAACCGAGGGTCTTACAACCTATAACGAGCATATACCTCCAAAAGGAATGGACATGCAACTACGTAGCAGTGCGTGGGAGAATAAGGATTCTCTCCAATAAGAAATTAAAGTCATTGGTAATGGTAAAAATGTTAAACCTATAAAGGCGATTATTAATTGTGGTTTAGTGACCGCGTTTGTGCACTCTTCGAGTGTCTTCGGCAATCTTCGATTGTTTCCAAAGAAAATATTCAAGCACGCCATTTAATGTCGTGGTGTAACATCGTCCACTGTTAAGCTCCGTTAATTATACTACTAAATGAGGTTTGTATTTTCCGTAAATACGCACTTTTCAGCACCTCGTGGTATTGGTAATCTACAAACAATTATATCTCGATTTGAAATGCGCGTCATTGAAACATATTCTCAACATAATTAATAGAAAGTCCAAGAAAAGAAATTATAAAACAGTATTCAAATGTTCGTTAAGAAATCTAGAATATTTGTTGGATTACGAGTTACTTTCAGTACTTAATCTGGTTTATTACATTTTGTTAATTCTGGAATTTAGGTAGTTAATGATGTCATACACAAAATTTCTAATTAACATACATGGCTGGTATCTAGCGAAAGTTGTAGGACATTTTCAATTACGAATGCATTCTTCTTTCATTACAGGAGAAATTCCATAGATTTCATACCAGCAAAATGCGCTTTCTTAGATATTTAAAACACATTACATTGGACATCAAAAGTCGACCTTGCCATTTCTACATTATTGTTAAGCATGCATTGGAATCTTTGGATGCGGTAATTTCTTGTTTAAAGTAACTTAGTTAAATAAAGTGTAATTTAAAATTCATAAGTGATTGTATAGTCAGTTATTGCAATTGAAAACACATTCAGGGAATAATTTATTTGCTCTATATATTTTACAGTAGCGATTCTGAACAAAACTTTCTGCTTTTAATTAAATTTCCTTTGTTCCGGCGGCATGTGTTTACCTCCACGTGGTGTCTGGACGGTAAAACATATTGTTAACGACAATATGTCTTATTGACTGAAAACACGTCTCCTCTTTTTACATTAATCTCTTTGTTAACGTCTATTTAAACAACACATTAATCTTTTTGTTACAGGTTAAACTTTCGGCTACACAGGAAATAATGCTATACTTTGTAAAATTGTAATAGTTTATTAAACTGTAAATTGGATAAATAAATTATTAAACTTTTGTGTTACTACTTAACTGTTTGGTTAAAGCATATACCTTGGGTAGCGAAAAGGTTTTAAAATGGAGTTAAATATATACGAGCAAAGGCGAAATTTAGAGGTTTGAGAGCTTAAAGTATAACTTTGCAGGGCGTGGTCCGATTTCAAATCTGTTTGCAGATTCGAATTCTGCATAAAATTCTAAGCTAACAAGATGTATCGCATGACTAAAAAAAATTTATAAGAACGCTCAAAAGTCGCTACAGGTAAGAAATCTTAAAATTGGGGTAGCTCCCTTAGGGATGGTGCAATCTGAAAAATTCCTAGAAATTTGGGTAGCTGAGAAAATTCTAATATTAATTGATACCAAACAAGATAGGTTTATCTCGAAAGATAAAAAAATGGCTAGTCGAAGAAAACTTTTTGGTCCAGAATGTTAGCGGTAAAAAATCTTAAAAATAGGTTTATCTCGTGTGTGGAAATGAGGATGCTCATTTATCTCGAAAGATAAAAAATTTTAAGATATTTATCTCGAAAGATGAAAAATGGTTAGTCGAAGAAAACTTTTTGGTCCAGATGTGTGTGGAAATGAGGGAAGCTGGTGGAAATGAGGCGGTATGTTTCTTGATTTTCCTCTACTTAAATCATGTATGTAACTATACACCTGTACGGTGATTACAATTGATGGGATCATCATCATCATTAGGTCTTCAGATAAACAAATGTAAATCATATACGCAAGCATTCATCAACCTCAATTGCTTTTGACATTTTTGTCAAGCAATATGACAATGTGAAGTTTTTGACCTACGTCTGATATAGAGAGCATTTGCATGTCTCTTTAATTGTATACACCAAATTATCATTGTTTCTTTTCTTCAGAACTTTTAAGCTATCTGGAAGGTAACGTCTTAAGACATAATTCGTTTTTAATCGTTGAAATTCTAGTACTTATAAACTACTCGTATTCAGTCACAAATTTTTTCTTTTGTTGATTGTGGTAACCCGCTTTGATTTATTTTAAATAAATAAGTGATTGTTGAATTTTAAAGACAAAGACGTAGCCAGAAGAATATGTAAAAGATTGAGTTATTATTTTTTTTCTGTTGTTAACAATTCTATTCTAGATATTAATCTTTCTGTAATACAATACAAATGCAAGCACGTATACGCTGTATTTGTGATTAGTTTGATTACATTCATACTCTTATAGAAGATGCAAAGACACAATGATCGGAATAAGTTTTTTTTACAAGATTATTTATCAATATCTTTAATATGAAGAGAATTCGTGCTTCAGTATGTTAATTACCCTTAGAGTGTAATTCTGCTTGAAGCTCAAACTTTAGGAGGAAACAAAGAGATTTATGGGCATTAAGTCATGTGTAGTGCTTCCTTCCGTGCAGCGTCTGACGCTAATTCGCTGCGGAACACTTTGCTTAATGTTAATGAGCGCGCCAACGTAAAAAATTCTTCAGGTAATAGTCTAGTATAATTAGTCTATAGCTTCAGAGAGTGTGAAATAACCGGGTCTAATATTAGGGATAGCTATCAAGACCTCTTATTAAAAGCATTATGCTATGCTTTTATCAAATGCCTATCATAAACTCAAATTATGTTTAATGAGTAATGGAAGTAAAACATCCTTATTGCTTTTGTCATAATGAAACGTATATACGCATGTAACACTAATGGACTTGCGGGATTTGTTTAGGTTATAATGGATGAGTGTGAGATTAACTGAATGTACCTCATAATATTTAAAAACACATAATTTTTCAAAGCAAAGCAATTTCCTGTACTGCACGGGCTTTAGAGTACTTAGTTTTTGCAGCTCACAAAGGAATAAAAATTTTATACGATTAGATAAAAGATTTTAAGACTTTCAAGGACTGCCACAGTTGGTATGATGCCATTTGAAGGATTACTTTACCATACTTAACCAGCAGAAGCAAATGTTGCAAAGTAACCGATTTGATAACCCAGTGGTTTATGTGGCTTTGGTTTTTAAAAAAAATATGTATGAAACACCCCCGTTTTATGTGAACTGCTGTATAAGTGACCGTAAAGCAATGTTTTTCAATCCGTGAAAGGCAACCCGTGAGGGAGGTGCAAAACAGCGGGATGGGAGACGGTAAGCAAAATTGTGAGAGTGAAGCAGAAATCACAGAAAATAAGTTCTTATTAAAAAAAAATTAGTACACTTCCAAAACCTCAAGAGCATTGCCAAATACAAAGCAAAATGTTACACCTTTAAATGACAATTTCTGTGGGTACGTGCGGCCTCATATAGCTGAATAGCGAATAGTTTATTACACAGCTTAGACTGGTTAAATAATTGTTTAATTTTTAATATATGAGAAAGCAGTCAAACTTAATGGAATAACGTACCTCTCTTTTAATCGCCCATCTTCTTCAGGAATGGTTATGAGTTTTATATACACATATACCTAGAGATATCAGAAGCTTTTTAAATGTATATATTATAGATTCATGATTCAAAAATAACTGAGTTGCACACAAATAGGAGAAAATACAAACATTATTAATAAAACTTTTGTTCTATGAACTTCGCCAATTTAAATAAAATCGTAAGTAAAGCCGTGTCTTTTAAATTAGTTAGCTAATGGTGCGTTTTACTACTGCAATTGTAATGCTTCCATCCTAGCTACAAATATTAGTGCAGATATTATTTCAGATAGCACCTTATATTTGCCACTAGCAGTTCACTTGCTATTAAAATCTATTTGATTTGATTTTGCTACGGACTAATTTAATGCAAAGTAGCGTTCTTTGAAATCGACCCGGTAAAGGTTTTGTATAAGTTCATCCAAGAAGCGATCCTTGCAAAAAAAGTTTGTGCTAAAAGTTTAAAGCATTAAGAAACTGGTTGGTCTGAAATAAATCCAAAGTCTCTGTAAACTAGGCCAGACTCGCTTTTAAGATTTGTGTTTCTCAGTCCATTGACTTTATGAAGATATTTAAACCAGCATTTTGTAATTAATGATTTTATTATGAGAAATTGTGGTCATAAGATTCAACTAACTCGTAAATTCATGTAGAAGGTTATCTATAACAAAGGGCAATAAAAACGTATCTTTCATATAAGGTATATTTTAAAGAAATGCGCAAGGTGATGAAAGTACTCAAACACTGGATATCCACCTAACTTTATTCTGAGTGTAAGCTGAAACAGTAATTTTTTTGTGATTTATACTGCACTAATTTTTATTTGTCAGTATTATTATATCTAAATATTTGTACTCTAAATATTTTACAAAAATTTAATATAATAATTTGTTTGCGTAGGAAACTGAAATAGTCGATGAAGTGGTTTCTTTTATTTAAATAAAAGATTATGCGTTTGCTGTATAGGGAAGAATATTTCAATATCACAGCAATTTACATACATAAATATAATATATATATATATATATATATATATATATATATATATACAGTGTGTCCCAAAAAGTTTTATACAAATGGAGAAAAAGTTTATCTTACATTTCACCAAAAAAAATATTCTTGATAAAAAGCTCTGCATGACCTGTAGATCCATAATTAAGTACAAAATTTTTGAAACATTGGCTGGAGTACAGGGAAAATCAAAATCATGATTTGGAGTGATAGTAAAATATGCTCAAATTGTATTAGAGAGCAAAATATTCATTGAAATTTTTATTAAATAGCATTAAATTATGCCCACTTTGTAGATAAAAATTAAAAGATATTCAATAAACACATGAGCAATTGTTAAATTAATGCGCAGTAGAAACATAGTAAAATCCCGTTCATAATAAGCGCCTGATTTTATGTTACTCATGCTTTTTACACATGTTCTTGATAGAGTGCTTTGGAATATCTAAGAACTGTCAACAAATGTCAATTGTTACATAAGTGTGTGTTTGCAATAATTAGAAATGCCAGTAAAATTGAGTATTAAAGATAAAATTGAAATTGCTCTCATTGTTGGAGAAAATTATAAAACATGTAGGGAGGCAGCAGAAATCTTTAGTAATCGACACCTCGATAAAATAATACATTTCACAATGGTCAGATATGTAATAAATAATTTCACGAGTTCTGAAAGTGTTGAAAATAAATTTAGAAAGAAACATCGGCTATGGGTTCGAAATGAAGAAATTGAAACTGCTGTGATGCTATCGGTTATGAAAAAACCAAAATATTCACTTCGAAGAAGGTCCAATTTATTGAATGTAAGTAAAAATACAGTTGCACGAATTTTAAAGTCAAATAAATTTAAACCATACAAACCCCAATTTACCCATACTCTAAAAGAAGGAGATATTGTACGAAGGTTTGAATTTTGTGCTCGTATACAAGGAGAATTGGAAAATAACAGATTTATTACACGACAAGTACTGTTCTCTGATGAAGCAACGTTTACGTCTAATGGTACAGTAAGTTCGCAAAATTGTCGATGGTGAAGCGATGTTAATCCCAATTTCCATGTCTAAACCAGAGATAAATATTCATTTAAAACTAATGTATGGTGTGGCATTTACAAAGACAAAATTGATGGACCATTCTTTTTTCGAAATAACATGAATGGAGAAAGATACCTACAATTTTTAAATAATCAGTTGTCAGACTTTTTTGATGAACTACCGCTAGATGAACGAGAAAAAATATGGTATCTAACAGGATGGAGCACCATATTAGTGTAAGAGAACTATTAGGGATTTTCTCGTCCATACTTTTAATGGTAAAGTGATCAGAAGGGACATAGAGTTTCTTTGGCCACTAAGGTCGCCAGACATAACCCCTCTAGACTTCTTTTTGTGGGGGCTACTTAAAAGAAAAAGTATATCTTCAGAGGTCATTTCAAGATGTTGATCATCTTGAAAGAATCATTAAAGATACATGTGAAGCTATAAGTCCAGATGTGGTTAGAAATGTCATAAATGAATTTAGTCAATGGACAATCACCTGTTTAGAAAGTAACGGTAGATACGTTGAAGTTCCGTAGTATTTAAGTAATTTTACATGTTCTCAATAGAATTTATTAGTTGTGATTATTCATTGTTGATAAATTGATAGGAGGTTTATCATGTCTTATTCCTTTATTCAATAAATAATCTAATTAATAATATTTTGTATTTTTTTTCTGGGAAAATCACAAATTTACAAAGTGGGAATAATTTAATGCTATTTAATAAAAATTTAAATGAACATTTTGCTCTCCAATACAATTCGAGTGTATTTTACTATCACTTTAAATCATGATTTTGTTTTTCCCTGTATTCTAGCCAATGTTTTAAAAATGTTATACTTTATTATGGATCTAGAAGTCATGCAGAGCTTTTTATCAAGAATAATTTTTTTTGTGAAATGTAAGATAATCTTTTTCTCCATTTGTATAAAACTTTTTGGGACACACGGTATATATATATATATATATATATATATATTGCTGTGGTACATCCAAAATACGGGTCCGTTGACTTTCTTCTGATAATCGCCTCTTTTTACTCTTTCCGCCTCGGCTGCTCACCTAGTTAAAACTTTCATCCTCATTCATAAAAAAAAACAAACACATTCCTACCACAAACATCAACGTTAACTCTATTTACATCAATATTCATAATACATTAAAATTTCAAAATTAAATTGTAGCATAAATCTCAGTATCATAAAATTTCAAGATTAAATTTGTCATCATTTTAATTTTCATCCCGGATTAAAGTCCTTGTAGGATGCCTAATAATTAATTTAACAATATTTGCAGACCTGAGTCTGAGTACAAAGGGAGCATCTCCCACCCCTTTACGTTAATCAAACAGGTTAGTCTAATTGAGCTCAAAGACAGACCCAAATTTTCATTATAATCAAGAACTTAAACTGCTAAATACTCCTTTTTACTTAAACAAGAAAACTTCACCTTAAAATTAAAATTTTGTTGTTTGTACAAATTCACTTCTGTCCATATTTTTTTTAGCAAACAAATTATAAAGTTATTCAACACACACAAAAACATCAAAGTTCGAACAAAATTGTATAATTTACTTGAAAGTTACTGCACTCGTGGCTTCAATGTACATCGTCCTTGCTAATTTTACCATTCCAACTGGGTTATGTTTCCGTCCTCAGATTCCTGGTCGCCTTTTAAAATTTTCTACACCACCATTCATCTAACGTTGTTTCAGGGCCTCTCAGGAACTCATCTAAGTATATCAAAATCTTGTTTTGTGGATCCAATCACGATTACGAATAACATTTGATTATTAACACCCCCGAAAAATAGCAAAGAAATTCATACTTCTTTCAGGCTATACCCAAAACTGCCTACTTTTGTTTATTCATTTATCGTTACAACTTTGGATACTTGGTACAGTAATACTCGCAAATATAACTAAACTTTATTACCTTGTATCTTCTTTTCTAAGTGCACTAATGCATTACAACTTGTATCGTAGCACGTAAAGGGCAAACTATTTTAAAGTATTAAATCAAAATCGAGAATCTAAGAGCACTGTTTAAAGAATCGAATAATCAAAAATCTAAGAGAGCGAAACTCATATTAACACGGGTATATATAATAGCTCGCCTGTATGTCGGTTTAGTCCCGCGACGGCCAGTTTGTAGAATTTCGCATTCTCTGTTCCCTTTCGACAGCCGGGCACGCTATTCTACAAAATTTGCACACGCGCCAGTTGAAAATCTAAGAAATTTTTCACACGGCACGCAAACACGTCCGAGAATAACTAATTAATTTTGTATAGAAATGTTATTTTTACACCTCTCATGTTTGCCTCTTATTTTCAACCAATCGTGACCCTCGTGACGCTACACAAATCACGCCTTTAATTATTTGTGTCTCTGCCTTGCGCATTGTATCGGTCTTTTTCTAACTTGGCCTTATTGGTGCAAATCGATACTCTCTACTATCGAATATTTCAGTCCACGTGAATTCATATATGTGAGTTAAATAACCCCGTATCTAGCCTTCCCGTTAATATAAGCTACGGTTTATCCGATCGTTTGCAATATACGCAGAATCTGCCTGTTTATCAGTTCGCATTTATTAGAATTTTGATATTTAAAAATACGCAGGTGTGAAATCGTAATACTTTAAATAACACTTCTACGATTTGAATATTATTGGGTTTTTTAAAAGCTTTTATGCATGTAATACCTTAATAATCGTTCAATTAACTCCAATTAAAATAATGATGAATGGCATTGACTTCTACTCTTTAATTTTTAGTGAATCCTAATTAAATATTAATTATTATTTGTACATTTTGTTTAATACTCGTTACTTGGAACTTGAATTAATTAATATAAATTTTGCACGTAATTTCTATTTGTTTCTTTACTTGGAATAATTAAATTACATACAAGTTGAGCATTTTAATTCTGCTTCTTTTTATAGAAAGCGTCTAGTAAATAATTTAAATCCCTTATTTTTAATGAAACGAATAAATTTGTATGCTCCACGGTTTTTAATAATGCGTACTTTTTCCCAAAGCTTCCTTATACACGGTGATTAAAATTATTTGATGTAATTAATTAATTTTCTACCCTGGTCTAAATATGAGTATATATATATATATATATATATATATATATAATAACAATAATAATAATAAATAAGATGTATTTGTAAGTAAACTCTTACAAAAAATAATAAGTGCTTACTGACGAATACAAATCGAGCTATTAGTTGTATAGCTATTAACAAAACAATAGCCCCATTATTTCACAAGGGGAGGAAACATCCACTTACCGGTTTTAGCTTCTTTAAGCTTCGTCCGAGTAAATTAGTTTCCAACAACCCTATGAAGTAATCGAAGTTATTATACTGATATAATTTTGATGGAATCTTTGTACTATGGCAAAAGTAAGTAATATCGCCATCAGGTGGTAAAACACCAACACTACTAAGCGTGGAAGTACAAAAATTGATCCGAAACTGCATCGTGATTCTATAGATGGCTATACAAGTAAGTGAAATAATGGGGCTATTGTTTTGTTAATGGCTATACAACTAATAGCTCGATTTGTATTCGTCAGTAAGCACTTATTATTTTCATAAGAGTTTACTTACAAATACATCTTATTTATTATTGTGTTTTACCCAAATTCCTATTGCGGACTGCAAATAACTTGTCTTGTTATATATATATATAATATATATATATATATATATATATATATATATATATACTGCTGTGATAGGGAACCCAACTTAGGGCTGTGACTTAGTTATAACAAATCATATTTATGATGAATGCATTAGAAAGTATGGAATTATCATCTTACCATTTTTTTTTTTTGCCTGGTTAGCTCAACGGAAATTATACTGTGAAATTTACAACATTTTCTGGTGATTATCTGGTCCGAAAAAAGTTATATGATTAAGACTTGTTCTATCTTACAAGTATTTGAATATTTTGTTTAGTTTCAAACAAAAAAATCTAAAATTTATATTTGCAATTCTTATGGACATATAGCGCTTATTATAATCTCACGTCCAAAGTAATTAACGGTATTAAAAGCTTCCCATTTCCATCTTAAATCCACATCAGTTTATTAGTTCGCAGAATTTAATTTTTTATTTTTATTTAATTAACTTAGGAGTAGCTCTTGTATCGAAAAACGTTCAATCTTCATGCTACAGCAGTATATCGCAGTTGAGAACTTTTTTGTTTCTCGTAAAAGTAATTCATCTCCCCTTTAAATCTTACATGACGAACGTTGAATGTTACACATTGCTGGGTTTAAAAAAGAATGACTATTTGCGAATGAATCTTTAGTCAAGCTTACATGGGCAATCTCGTAAAATGGAATGAATGTTGAACGTTATATACTTTTGTTTATATACAAAATTATCTAAATACGTCATTACTCCATTCTATTCTCAAATCTTAGGCATCGATAAATGATGTAATATTTTTGCGAATGACGCGCTTTATGACATAATTAGCGCCAAGTTAACGCGGTTGATATGATTTACAAATTTTGCAAAGAATATCATTTAACCTTGTCGAATGGTCGAGATTAGTGTTCGCGCCTCATCTCTAGTTATTGAAATACATAGAGCAATTAAACTGGCTTATCTAATCTTTTCTGGCATTTTAATGATAACGCGAGTTCCTTAAATAGGACGATTAATATTGAAAACGTTTTTTAATAGAATTGACGTATTCGTTTTAAAATAGAAAATTCTGGGTTAATAAATATTTAAAATTTATAGTGTTACTTTGAATCCGAATAAATTTTTTATTTTCGAAATCATACACTTACGGAAAACTAGTTAAAGCTCGCGATTGCTTTTTTTATAGTTTTGCAAATGCAAAACGATTTGTTTGTATGGTAATAAAACGTGTTTTAACGCATATTTTACACACAGAAAATTAATTATATAAATAATTCAAGCTTGCAATTGCTTTGCATCCTCACAAAATACATATTTCAGTACAATGACATAATAAATTAAATCTTCAATTGCTTCCTTTATTCTACGAATCTGCAATAAGATTGATATGTTTCTTTGCGCGGATGTAATAAATGGCTTTGTATTTATATCTTAGTAATTGAAACTCGTTTTTACTAGGTAATCATCGATTGAAATAAATTTTTTAAAATTTGAGCTTTTAAGTTTATATCCGTCTTACAATCTTTGCACAGTCTGTTAAAATGTAATACATGGAAATTTATTCACTTAATTAATAAGGGTTTGTCTTTTAATTGCAAAAAAGTACGTTTATTTTTATAGAGGGTAGAGCCATTAAATATTCGAAATTTTAATTTTTTCTCATTTCCTTCTCTTTGGGTGGGTTTTACTTATAGAATTTGAGTCTCTATGACCACTCGTGACTTCTTAATCACATCAATATATATATATATATATATATATATATATATATATTATATATATATATATATATATATATATATATATATATATTTATGTATAATTAAAACGAGAATCTTTGATTGTAAAATCCTTAAACCTGTTTACTTTACTTTTTCGTACTAGAAATGATATGTAGCTGTATAGATAAAAACATTTGCATTTTGAGATGGCAATATTTAGATAGACAATATAAGAATAATAAAGTTCGTGTAAACAAATGTGAATTGGATTGTGCTATTACAACCCGCTTATTAAGTTTTCACAAGAAGGCATACAAGGACTAGGTATGTAAGCAAACCAAACTCAATAGCTAGCTTATGCTATATAAATCCTTTTTATTAGAAAAATGTGTTGCAATTGCTACAACACTGATTAGACTTGTTATATTTTAAAATTCGTTTTTACGATTTAGAATAAGTATATAGGAATTTAGTTCTAGCTGTTTAAGATTTGCAACATATTGAATGATTAGTAAAATCCTTAAAAAGTTTTATCCTTAAAGATTAAAATTATTGTCTCTCTACACTCATCTGCAGTTACAAGTTTATAATTGCTGCATTTTTTCATTTGTAATGAATACCCCTACTATTGAGAGTGAATAATAAGAATAAACACACAAAATGGCTTTTTGTGAAATTGTCTAAGTAGTTGTGAATGCTATTCAATTCCTAAATCCTTTATACATCTATTACGAATTTTTGTACCATTCATTATATGCAAATAATTCTTTCTTGGTCAAAAGATCGTTATTCATCTGGACGCAAATAAATTATGGCGCTTTACAATACAAAAAAATATATCTCCAACGGAATGGATATTTTACTAGAACGCTAAAAGGTTTGGATTGTCAATAAATCAAGCTATCAAGGGAGGCAGCTGAATTTCCTTAAGGCTACCAATATGTCGCCCTGAAAGATTGATGTATTTTGGAGGTATTTAAATTTCATTACAAAATAATGCAAAAAAATCTTTATGCCTACAAATACGTGAGGGTGAAACCTCGTTCCAATGTATTTAAGGAAATGAAATGATTATCCACTAAAGCTGAATTTACTATTGTAATACCCCAGTATAATCAGGATTTTTACTGAAATTAGCATTTCTTAAAAATAAAACGATTTGCTGCAGACGATATAAGTTTCCGGTGAATTTGTTTCGTAGGGATGATAAGCTACTTGCTTGCGGAATGATGATTTATATTAACAGTTTTACAAAAGTTTTAGATTAAACCAGAAAAACTAAATTTCTTATACATTAATGCATTACTGATAAAATAAATGATGATTAAGAACTCTGTGGTCGGAATTAAATTGAATGTAACAAAAATTCATACCTACACAGTATTTGAAAAGCTAGATACGTTTTTTTACCATTAAGTAGTAGAAATGAGTATTAGTTTTATTTGGTAAAATGAGCTTTTGGCCTTAAAGCAGCCTGTAAAATTTAGGCTTGTTGGTAGTGTACATTTAAAAACGTTGCTGTACCAATATGATATTAAACTAAGATAACGAATTGAAATAGTAAAGCACCTAGTACATTTTATACAAACAGCAATAGTGATCAAAAATTTACACTTTTCGTATTAATTTTAGCAAAATACAAATAAACACTTGGTAAATAACCGGATTAGGAAGGTTTATTTGTACACATTCACTCGAGTATAAAAAAGAACCATCAAATCATGGAATTAGACCGACACACTCTACAACCACAATAATCATATAACCAACCATAAAAATTAATGTGTTACGTGTAAACCGTGGGACGACTAAAGAGTTCTCACGGATTCACAGAAACTGCAGCTATGGCAGATTACCCCAACAGTCATATACTCATGAAGTACAGCAAAAGAAAATGTGTTGTGAATGGAAACAAGTGACGCCGCTTTCTGTATACAAAATAAAAGTGTTAGAACAAGATGAACAAGATGATCGGTCACGTAATCAGAACTACATGGACCTGAAAATCAAATAGTTAGATGCATTACCCCGTGGGAACGAAAAGAGTATGTAATGAATGACCCTGGAACGAAAAAATTTTCAAAACTCACGGAAAGCAAAGGCAAAACTTTGAATTCTATTGCCCCGCAACCATCGACGTACGGGATAATAGATTGTCGGGTACTTTTAGTAACGTTATTAAACCCTGGGATTGTTAGTAAACAGGTTCCCAAGCAGAATTAAAAATACTGTTAAAGGTAAAAGTGACATGTAATGGTGGAGGTTTTTATTCAACGCTAAGTACGAGCATTTGATTACCTGCAACCATTTTTCTGCAAAACAGTTGTTCGGAGCACCAACAGAACCAGCAAATTATTGTGTTCTTGCTTTACATATGCTAAACTTTACATGCTTTCCTATATTTAATAACTGGGATAAGTGGTAGTAGTAAGAACGAGTAAAAGTTATTATTAAGCAGCTGATCATATCGTTACATTGACTTACAATGATTTGCTACCAACAAATTACGTGTTTTTGTATAATAACAAGTGTTTAGTGGATTTATACTTGCTTTGAAGGATCCACTTAAAATTTGCAGAAAATGTATTTTTTTTGCTAGTAATTCTTAGCATAAAGATGCCAATACTAGTAATAGTAAAATATTTTTCTCGTTTAAACGCGGTTTAAACGTTTAAAGAATTGCTAAACGGTTCATTCATAACCTTGCGCGAACTGTATGGAATGCACGGATTACGTTCTAGTTGCGTTCCTAGGTTACCGTCGCAGGAGCTGTCGCCTCGACGTAATCTGCTCTCTGCCCACTGGTTTGTTGTTTAGCTGCACCCACGCCACCATTCCTTCTACACATATATCCTATTTCAATATATCACCGTTAGTCTTCTAATTTTGCGTCAGTAGAAGTACGATAGTGAACTGCATCATGCTTATTACATTACTGCCTTATTTTCATAGTACTCATGCTAAGCCTAGTCTACTAGTTACACTGTTCGCGCGGTGTGTGGCTATTTCATTGGTGTTAGTGTCTTTACTTTCGGTTTTATCAAGTACATTGTGATTAAATCTTGAACAATAATTCACAATAAGAAGAACATTATTAATACAATACAAGATAGAATGGCAGTTCTGGTAAATGTGCAAGTTGAAAAGGAAGCGAAAAATAATCGCTATACACTGATGTGCATTTTTGCACGATATAATTTCTTTGTCGTCAAGACTTAGCGATTCGAGGTCATGACGGTACATCCTCTAATTTTTGCCAGCTGTTAAATTTACAGATAGCAGATCGACCACAACCAAAGAAGTAGATGAAACGTTCCGATTTTAAATAGCGGTCACATGATATGCAAAACAAAATTGTTGAAATACTAAGCCAATCTGTTCTACGTAATATAGTGCAAGAAATCAAAACTCATGATTGCACTGGTGTAATGGTTGATGATTACATGTTAAATATCTATCAAAGAGCAAACCGCTCTATGCATTAGATCGGTAAATGAAAATCAAAATGTATGGGAGGATTTTGTGTGCTTTTATTCAACTACAAATACGTAAGCCAGAATCACTATAAATTATTAAAAAAAATTTTGACGCGTTTAAATTTGATGTTAGATAATATAAGAAGTCATTGCTATGATGACGCATCGACTATGCAAGATAGACTTAAAAACCTCAAAAAATAAAAAATATTCATCCACAAGCCCTGTGCG
Source organism: Platerodrilus igneus (assembly GCA_036346225.1). Classification (NCBI taxonomy): domain Eukaryota; kingdom Metazoa; phylum Arthropoda; class Insecta; order Coleoptera; family Lycidae; genus Platerodrilus; species Platerodrilus igneus. The sequence continues at coordinate 5,856,557 of JARFIW010000639.1, forward strand.
TTGTCCGTGCAGTCCAAAGTTTGAATTTGGCAGTAAAGGACAGTAACCTGCAACTTTATGTTCGTGAATTTGTCTACTTAGCGCGCGAGCATATGACATGCTTAAAGTGTGTCTGGGCTTTTCTTTGTATTACATCCGTTTGGATTTAATTTATTTAACTAAAATTTGTAGAAACCTCCTACTTATGAGTTGTATATTAATGTATTTACTGTTAAGTACTTCATAATTCTAAAGCCTTTATCGAGTGGACATGATTCCGCCATGAAGATTTACTGAAATAAATAATTTGTTTACATCTTGTGATTTAAAGTAATATATGAACCTAGGTTCCAATATGCATTTTACGGAAATAAAAGGGTGCTTTTGCGGTTTTTAACTTTACGATTTTATAGAACCACCAAATTAGTCAAATGTTTTGCTTACTGTACACTATTATGTATAAAATCATAATTATACTGGGTATATTAATAATAAGTTGTCCGTTAAGGTTAATTTTCCACCTCTTTTTGGTTTTTATTTACAGTAGTGCTCTAGCGTAAAAGCACGTGGCTTAGATTTAGGATACAATTTAAGCACGTCTGATTGCTTGTCGGATGAGCTAGAGATTACAGCTATTAACAAAGACAAACAAATTAGAAAATTGCAATAAGGACAACAAAATTTTATAGCAATAATTATTGTAACAGCGTATGTGAAAAGTGATAGAAAAGCATTAATTGGTTGTAGGAAAACTCCTATTAAAAATTTAAGATTGAAAAATTTTAAAAAGTGTAATGACTAGATAAATACTGTTAATATCATTAAATCAATTTTGTAAAAATTTCCTATCATTGAGAAAGCCAGGATGTTCCAGATTTTAAATTAAAATGATTTACTCGGTAGTTAGCAATGCACCAATTTGTTTACTAGCAGCCAATATTTTCAAAACAAATCATAATAAGTTGAGGTATGTGGTAACTAGCCGAATACCCATAAATTTTGCCGCGTTTCCTATTTAGTCTACTTTATAATAATCGCAACAACAAAGGGTGTACGTAGCATAAATTTAAAGCGCACTGTATTAATTTTTTCTAGCTTTAAGCGGTCCTACAGCAGTTCAACACAAACCATTTTCTGGTATTTTGTATGTCTAGCGACCGTAGCCGATTTTGAATATAAATTTTAGTATGAGTGGAATTTGCCCACCCTGTCGTAGTTTAACGCACTGATCCGCAAGTTGCCCTTTATTAAAGCATTCGAAACTTCTAAGGGGTTTTCTATACAATACTGAACAATTTGTTGAACCCGCATTTCCACAACAAAGAAATACCAGAGCCTGAATGCATGAGAGTAACTTTGTTTAAAACTGACGTTGTTATCTCGTGCAAAACTTTAACGGGAAAATGAATGACTACTGACCATAAAATTTAGTAAGTGTGCTTTAAAAGTATACAGCCGAGGCATAAGTTAATAGGTAAATTTAACTGTCACTTTTGTTTGTGAGTAGCTATGTTGTGCAATCAGTAATTAATCATGTGCATTTTATAGACTGCGACCAGAATGTTTGAAATTTGAAGTTGAATTACTATTAAAAAATTAGCAAAGTGATTTCACATTGATTTTGCCGTAGCATTTTGTTACGGTATTCCGGGTAGGCAAGAAAAAATTTGTACAGTTAGTAAAGAAAATCGCCCACACTGAATACCGCAACAAAACAGAAGGGTAGAATAAAAATGCAAAAGAATTAGGTTCTGTGCTAACTTAAAACGTAGAGGGGGGTGGGTCACACAGAATGAAAAATTTGAAACCTCAATAAGAAATTTATTTGCCAACCGTTAGTTAACGAACATACAATATTTACAAACTGTTAAATGAAACACTTACGTAATCGTCCCGTTACAACGTGATGTAAGAAAAGAGTTCATTTGCATATAACACAACATATTATTATACATTTAGCAAATATCGATTATTAAATCTTAAAATCTAAATAAAACATATAAGGCTACTTACACAATGCTTCCACGTAGAAAACTAGACATAATATATACAGTATCTCTACTTGCTCTTCGAAGTGCACTGTCTAAAAGAAGAAATTCAAATAAACCAAGTGTTAGCTTACTCTAGCTTATAATTTAGTAAAGTAGTTGAAATTAGCATTTTGTAATATTAATTTTAAAACAGGTAGAAATCTCTCTAACGCTGGCTTCATTTTATATGAATATGACTGGGTCAATAATTACCGAATCACTTGTGCAATGAGATGAGAAAGTAAATTTTAACACGCAGTTTGTAATTTATTATGCAATCACAAGTAAGAAAAACTACAGCATTTACGTGGTTAACAACCAGCAAAAGAAGTGCCTGTATTTTATAGCAGCATTAAAGAAAAAACAAAACTAAGTAACTGTACCCTAGGAAAAGTGCGTATGCACTTACCAACGGACTGGATATTATATGAAACAATTTGACTAGACTGTAACATTAAGTAAAACAAAGCATTTTAACACCGCGATTTACTGAGTTCCTGGCAGGAAAGGGCACTGTATAGAATCAGCTATCTTTCAATAACTGTTACAACAACTAGTATTATTGAATTATTTCTTATTGTCCTAGCTTTTTTTTATTTGTTTTCCTCCGTTCAGAGATGTGACGTTGAGATGTTCAGACAAAGGATAAACATATTTAAATTGTACCCTGGTTATCCAAATATCCAAAAAATTTAAAAAAGGTTCCAACTTACCCTAACTGATGACTGATACCTATTGCAATTAAAAATAAAGAGGAAGGTACAAAAGTACATCGTGTGCTGGACTAGATGTCGCAATAGGTCTCACAGAAAATACAAATATTAATTAATTTTACAACATGCAAAGTATAATTCTGCTTATCTTTGACCACTTAACGTTAATGCTCGAAGATAAAGTCAATTAATGAATCCTTTTTATTACGGCTTTTACGCAAGTTGAAATACTAATGATATTGTTGTGTGTCTGTGTATACAGCGTTGAGGGTCTAAATCCTCCCCTATAACAGATTTATTGGAGGAGTTTGTTGATATTACCTACAGAGTAACAAAGAAAACAGACACGCTAGCGGGATAAGATGGGATTCGACGGGAAAGCTCTACACTAAAACATTACTGCCACAGTTCTTCAAGGCACGGTAGTCACTCGTTATTTACAACTGGTAAACCACACACTTGTACGTAGCATGTTCTCATTGGTCGAGAACAACGACGCATAGTCCTTTCAAACCGTCGAAAATCATACTTACCGTTCTTTTACAACCGTGAGAAACGTCTATACTACTAAATAGATAATAATAACAATCTATTCCCTTAAACATTGCCGCGGAAAAACTAGACCACATTTATATAATGCGTAATTCCATACCTCTAAATCTAGATTGCACATAATTTTCACTTTAAATTGACGTGACTGTGCCTTGTTAAAAATATACTGTCTATTTTCGAGTGTCCCTTTGTATTTATAAGCTCCACCTTCCAGCGTTTTAATTGGCGTGAATCGTGTGTTTATTGATAAACGTTTGTAATTTCCGCCTATCTTTGTAGAACCTTGGTATTTCTAAAATTCTCTTGTTTCAATTGTTGTACTTTCATTCAATCTCGCACGTCGACATTCAATATATCACAGTATCTTCTTAGAATTTCCAAATATCCATTGCAATTGTGTCACGTATTTCATATTTGTGTCGTTTATGGTCCAATGCTGATCGTATATTGAACCGCCTGTTATTTATTGTTTGTTATTTGAAATATGTTGGATTTTCATGTACATATAATATTCCTTGTCACGTATTCATTTTCTAATAATGACGTATTAGAATGCGTTTACTTATTTATGCGTTCACATTTTTGAGGATATTCTTAAATACCTAGGATCCCAGGTTATTTATCTTTCTCGATAATGTGTTTATATTGATGCAATTTGTTGCATTTAGAACATTATCTTTTACTCGTTTCTATTTAATTCTGGACTTACAAATTTAACTTAAAACATATTATACGACGTACTCATTCTGATTTTAGTTAAATATTATACAATTATTGAAAATGAGCTTCTTTCTTAAAGTTTTAATTAAATATAATTTATATACAGTGTGCTCGCTATCGACCTTTTGTAAAATCGTCGATTTACTTCTATAATTGGTGGAATTAATTGTTTTTGTTAACGTTAAAATTATTTACATTTATTCTACGGCCTATATGACTTCATCTACCCTTTAACTTCCCTCTTATCGTAGCATTATATACATATATTTTAAAAAATAAGTAAAAGTATTGAGTTTTTAATTAATACAAAATAGAAAGGAATTAATGGCAAGTGAATCAAATTTAACCACGGGGCATCCTGTCGACACGTTTCGCCCTAATTGGGATTCATCAGGACAGAAGTAGTGTATTTTTTTAATTCGAAAAGGGTTATACTTTTAAATAATTAAAACATTATATAAACACAACGACGAATGTGCGCCAATTATTACAATTCAAACCAAATTGAAGTTACGGAAGTGAATCGCGTGTTGGACTAGATGGCGCAATAAGTTTCACAAAAATGACTAACAGATAATAATTTATTTTACTATATGCGAATTACATATAAATTTGCTTACCCTTAATCATCTAGATGTTAAAGTTCTAAGGTAAAACCAATTAATGAATCCTTTGTATTACGGTATTTTGGCAAGCTGAAATATTAATGATATTCCTGTTTGTCGACGTATACTGAGTCGTGGGTCTAATTCCTCTTCTATAACAGATCCATTGACGGAGTTAGTTGATATTACCTACAACATTCAAACGAACACAGATAACAAGTACGATAGTAGGATGGAAAGGCAATCTACGAAAAAACTTTGCACACTTAAAGCAGGACTGTCACAGTTCTTTAAGGTGCGATAGTCACGTTTATAAACATTGATGGCCACTCGTTGTGTGCCACTTTAACCACTCGTTTTTACGTAGCATCTTTTTGTTGGTCTAAATAATGACGCATATATCTTTCAAACCGTCCGAAATCGTATTTAACGTACTTTTATAACCGTGAGAAACGCCTACATCACGAATGAGATAATAATAACGGGCTATTCCCTCTATACATTGCCGGGGGAAGAACTAGACCACGTTTATATAATGCGCAATTCCCTATTTCTTAAACTAGATCACACAGTGTAATATACTTAAATAATGATTAGAAATCCCCTATCTGATTTATTTTCAAAAAAATTTATTAAGCATTTTGAAACGTAATATATTTTCGAACCTTCGTAGTTTATACATTGACCGATGCAAAATTTTTGGCTAAAACAAAGCAAGTTAATACTTTTTGTCAAAGAGCTGGAGTGTGAAAGCAAAGCGGAATGACCCACAATCTATAAAAAATTGTTTTTGGTTTTTGTTTAAGTAAATTCCTTTTCAATTTATTGTTTGGTATGTTCCTTGACGTAGTACATTATGTAGCACTGTTTTAAATACACTAACAAGTACTGGACAACTTAACAATTGTACGTATTGTCAACAGAACAGCCTATGTACCATTAACTGAACAGACACCACTATAAATACAGAACAAACATAGTCATAATCGTTCCTTCGTCAAGCAGATTCACGTCAGGGCTTTGAAAGTATAAATTTATTGAGGTCTCGAAGAACAAACAATCGAAATGTTAGTACATAAATATTTACACAAAAAGTGAGCATTTTTGTTCGACTTAAATTGTTCTAAATTAAACCCATTTTAATTAGTTCGTTACGTCAAATAGAACAATAGTGGTGAAGCAGTTAAGGATTTGAATGAATGGGCAAGTGCAACAACTACCAGCAAAACTACAAATAGATGCTTCTTCTTGGTTAGATGTAGTAGAGAAAACATTTTTCCGTTGCACATTCTAAAATAAAGTTAAAGGCACGAGAATACGAGAAATACGATTCAATCACTGGAGTGACTGGGATATCCTTTTACAATGACCTAATATATATATATATATATATATATATATATATATATATCATCATCATTTTGTTTTCGACCTTACTTAAGGTCGGTTTGACGCAGCTCTAACTTCTTTTCTATTCTGCGCTAATCTAAAAAGCTCTACATACCCTTCACAACCTAAATTTCTAATAATTTGACTAATATAGTTTGGTCTAGGTCTTCTTATATCCTTCTATCTTTTTCCTATCCAGCTGGCTCTACATAGATATTAGCAACCTGATGGTTGTTAAAGAACTCTAATATGTTTACATGATTACCATTTATAAGGAAATGAAATATAACCTGATTATCCGCTTCAAAAAGGAAAAGTGTTAAATTATATGTTATAGTAAGGCTTAAGCAACGAATCGTTGCCAACATGCCAGACCGCTACCTAATTGTGAGTTATGTCATGGTGACGTTTATTAAATTATATGTTATGGTAAGGCTTAAGCAACGAATCACTACCAACATGCCAAACCGCTAACTAATTGTGAGTTATGTCCTGGTGACATTTAGTTAACTGACTTTTTTTTTTTTGTTTTGTTTTCGAACTTACTTAAAGTCGAATTGACGCAGCTCTAAATTCTTTTATATTCTGAGCTAGTCTGAAAAGGTCTACATACCCTTCATGACCTAAATCTCTAATAATTTGACTAATATAGCTTTATCTAGGTCTTCCTACTCTATTTTTATTTGGTAGTCTATAATCTAAGACTTTACTAAATAATCCCTCATGTCTTAACTTGTGTCCTATCAATCTATCTTTCCTGACCTTCAATTGTTTCCACATACAGAGATCCTCACCTATCCTTCTATAAACCTCCTCGTTTGTTACTCTATCTGTCCAACTAATCTTTAACATTCTCCTATAACACCAAGTTTCAAAAGCTTCTATCTTTTTCTTATCTACTTCTTTAATTGTCCAAGTCTCACTACCGTATCGTAGAACGCTCCATACGTACGACTTTAAGAAACTTTTTCTATTATCTAAACTAAAACTATTAGCTATTAGTAAGTTTTTCTTTTTTAAAAACATTTTTCTAGCTTGAGCTATTCTAGCTACTATATCCCTTCTGCTACGTCCATCCTTTGTAATTATACTACCTAAATAGCAAAATTCATCTATCTCCTCTAACTCGGTGTTACCTATTTTCAATTTTGGTTTAGAACTAGGCTGTAACTCACTTGTCATTATCTTTGTCTTTACTGAGTTAATTCTCATACTATAGTTACTCCGTAGTATCTCATCTAAAATATTTAAAAACTCTCCTAACTCTTTTCTAGACTCTGCTATAATGGCTATATCATCTGCAAAACGTAACATGTCAATTTTCTGTCCCTGTACACTAATACCTATCTCTTTTCTCTCTCTAGCTAAGTTTAAAGCTTCCTCAATATAAACATTAAAAATCAAGGGAGACAGTATACAACCCTGTCTAACACCATTTCTAATCTTAGCTTCCTTTTCTATTTCATCAAATCTAATTACTACGCTTTGGTTTTTATATAGACTGTAAATAATTTTTCTATCCCTATGAGAGATTCCTATTTTTTGCAAAACCCTGAACATAACAATACAATTAACCCTATCAAATGCTTTTTCTAAATCTACAAAAGCGAAATGAGTCTTTTTATTTCTTTGTAACCTTTTTTCGATAATTACTCTAATCATTAGTATCGGTTCTCTAGTCCCTCTGACTTTACGAAAACCATATTGGTCTTCGCCTAAATAATTCTCAGTCAAAGCTTCTACTCTATTTTTAATTATTATTGTTAGTATTTTGGAAGCGTGAGAAGTTAAACTAACCGTTCTAAAATTCTCACACCTATCAGCTCCTAACTTTTTGGGGATTGGAACAATAATGTTTTTTTCGAAATCTATTGGAACCTCACCTGTGTCATACATTACTTTTACTAGTTCATATAATCTGTCTAAAGTTTTCTGACTTGCATATTTTATTAATTCTGCGGGAATATCGTCTATCCCTGGCGCTTTATTTAGTTTAAGATTCCGAACAGCTCTATCAAATTCCTCTCTTAATATTGAGAACCCTATTTCTACATCCTCTTCTTGGTCGTTCTCTAACTCATCCATATCGTCTCCATTATATAAATCTTCTCAATATCTTTTCCATCTATCTGCTACCTCAACTTTATTTATTAGAAGCTCATTATTCTCGTCTCTAATACCATTATATTTTTTTCCTATCTTCCCCAAAAAACTTTTTAACTGCCCTGTAAGCTCTGTCTGTCTTACCTACTCTCAAATCATCTTGTATTCCCTTACAATTCTCCTCCATCCATTTATTTCTAGCTTTTCCACACGCATGTGCTATCTTATTTCTAACTGTATTATATTTTTGCTTACTTTCACTATCCACTTCTCTGAAAGGTTTAAGCTTTCTTCTATTCTTTATTAAATCTAATATCTCTTTTGTTACCCACGGTTTTCTTGCTTCTATTTTTTTCTTACCTATAGTCTGTGTTGCTGAATCATGTACAGTCAGTTTTATTTCTTTCCATCTATTTTCTACGTTCCCTCCTACAGCTATCTCTTTGCTTTTATTAACTAACACTTGTTTATATTCCTCTTTTACCCTACTATCATTAAGCTTACCTAGATTCCATCCCTCTCTTTTAACCTTTCTCAATTTTTTGAATTTTAGTTTACACTTCATTTTAACTAAGTTATGATCGCTATCTATGTCAGCCCCTGGATAACTACGACAGTTTTTAACTTGGTTTCTAAATCTTTGTTTAACTAAAATATAATCTATTTAGTATCTAGCCCTATCACCTGGCGCTTTTCAGGTATATCTTCTCCTAACATGTTGTTCGAATAGGGTGTTTACAGTTACTAATCTATGTTCCTGGCAAAACTTAACTAATCTTTCTCCTCTATCATTTCGTTTGCCATACCCAAATTTTCCTACCATTTTTCCCTCACTACCTTCTCCCACTGACGCATTAAAATCGCCCATAACTATTAAATTCTCATCTCCTTTTACTTTTCTCACTATACTATTTATATCCCCGTATACCTTTTCTACTTCCTCATTCTCGTACTGAGTTGTTGGCATGTAAACCTGTACTAAAACAGTGTCTGTGGGTTTTGTACTCAATCTAACCATAATTATTCTATCACTAAATTGTAAGTACTCTTTAACTTTATGCCCTAATCTTTTACCTAACACTATTCCTACCACTGCCTGTCCATTAGGTAAAGAAGTTGTAATTATTCTATAATTATCTTTCCAAAAGTCATTACTATCTGGCCATTTCACCTCACTAATACCTAAAATGTCCAGCTTCTCCTTTCTCATTTCGACTAATAAATTCGTTAACTTATCTACTCTAAGTAGTGACCTTACATTCCAAGTCCCTATCACTAAATCTAACTGTTGTTTTATATTCTTACGATGACGAGCCCCAAGTCCCCTTCCCGGAGATCCGAATGTGGGAGTATTTTACCTCCGGACAAGAATTTTACTTGTGAGCTCTCCATCATATGTATTTTGTGTTTTAGGCCACGCACACCTGGGAAATATTGTGGTAGGCTCCCATATCTTTCCACAACGCAGTTTTTAAAGATTTTAGCAAAAAGCCGTATCCGTCACGGCCAACCCCCAACAAGCTTGTAAATTATTGAGGATCGCCCGAGACCAACCGACCCTCCTCCAATATCTTTTAGCCAGCAAGGTTGCTGCCCTTTGCTGCACCTTTTAATCGCCTTTTACGATAAGCAGACTTAATATAGTAGTATTCTTTATCCCCTACTATACCCTACTATCCCCTATACTATACTATCCCCTACTATATATATATATATATATTGTAGTGGATTTAAATGGTTAAATTTAGCGATAAACAATGCAATTTCAAACACCCTGTATAGAGTAAAGAACATAATATTTACGCACAAAATTTATTTTAATTATTTAATTTAAATTAACAAGGATTGACGTATTGTTATAATTAGGGATTAAAAAGTAATAAGTTCTTAAATAAAATCAGTTTTATAAGCCCATAGAACGCATAATTAATTTAATTTAGTTTAATTTAACGGGCAATAACGTCAGAAACGCATCAAAGCATGTAAAATCAATAATCCCAAGGCGAAAAGCTTTCGTAACGAACAAACAGACATCTGTTGTACAAAATACCGTGAAAAGAAGCTCCCAGAATTGTTATTTTAAACGATCATTAATTGAGCACAACTGCATGTTGGAAAGGTCATCTTCTGCTTATTTATGAACATAACAAGGCGAGTTTCATAGAATATTATTCAACCGCCGTTTGCTTCGCATAAAAGCTAACAAAAGTTTCTTAAAGAGCGAAAGGGATGCAAAATTAATAATACGCTACAGATAAACATGAGTATAAGAACATGCAATTTCATAAAGCAAAGCAACTCAGTCCACGTGGATTCCATAGGACGCGGTCAGCTATATCGATTTTCTACCACTCAAGTAAGGGTGGAACGCGACATCCAATATGCATAAGACGAAGATACAATATTACAGACGGAGTTTTATTTCGTCATAGGACTAGGTAATTGGTTGAAATAGTTAGTTTTACAACAGAGGAACACGCGACAGGTGGATATGATAGTTTGTATGATATAGCGTGTTGATAAGGGAATATTTCTGGAAGTTGAAGACGGTTACACAAAATTTGCGGAAACATTATTTTCAATTGAGTATTTCGCGTAAAGAGTGGCTAAGAAGGGCCTGTTGTTATGGTATAAATACGGAAAGAAAATTAATAAGGCGCTTTCTTTAATTTTGCATCGCTTAACGACGTATAATAAATAACCGACGAGGCTTATGAGTATTAAAATTTGTACAAATTTAGTAAAGTAGTATTAGATTATTTGTGGCCTTTAAAATTAGTAGGGCGAATAGTGGCGAGTAATTTAAATTTAACTGAGGTCCACGAATACTTTAACAAGCTCGTAAATTAATAATACAGTAGTAAACAAGTATAATATAAATGGATTTGGATGTTGGAATTGATAGTGAATGGGCAGCACGAGCTCAACTTAGATTGTTTTCACCTATAAATAGCTGGGGGAGTCGCGCGCATAATCCCTAAGCCGAGGGGTTCAGGAAGACAACGCACAATCTATGGAGAAGGACTCTGGACGCATTTTCCAGGTAGCTCATGTAAATTTGCTGTTTTTTTTATAAACTATTGAAATTATTTGTGATGTGTGAGTGAACTTTGATGGTTATTTTTGGGTACTTAACGTATTGAAAGAGATACGTATAACTGACTATTATTATGGTATTTGGAATATAGAACAAAAGGTGTACGTAAAGCTTATTAAATTTCTTGATAAATTTAAATTTGATTGTTAAGAGCGCATGGGTTTTTTTTTGTAAGTTTGTACTAATAGTATGCAAAGTGGAAAGCATACATTAATAAACTGAGTTATCATGAGCTCACCATGCTCCAGTGTGCAGTAACAAATAAAGATAAGGTATTATTTGGGGCCCATTTACTCCCGTTGCATTAAATGTGTTTGACATTACAATTTTAAAAACAATGACTTTACAAAAATAGTATTTTTGAGGTGTAACTAAAGCACCGAACTGTACATAACTATTGATTATTGTTTGTAAATAGCGGTAAATAAATATTGTATGATTGTTGTATTATTTTATGATTTTATTGAATGGTGTGTGAATGATTAAGAGAGTGATAGTAAATTTAGGTATACGAGAAGAGGCGCGGCTGAGCTAGCCAGAGTAGCTGCTGAAGGAGATTAATTTGATGAAGCAGAATTCGGGTAGAAAATTTTGTAAAAAAAAAATTTATATTTTGAAATTAATGTTTTGAAACCTGCCGAGTTCGAGAGATAAGTCAAATGTTTTAAGTCAAGTTCCACAACAATTTATGACGCCCAATTGTTGGGGCTTGAATGATTTTTAGCGAGTTCCAGAGATTGATCCCAGTTCCACGGCAATATATATATATATATATATATATACATTTCATAAATAGATGCAAATGAAATTTAACCTACGCTTTATCTCTATTCACATTTAACCCTTACAATATAAATACAAATATTATTTCTTTAAAAAATTGACTTTTTAGCCTCCAATTGACCAGGTATTGTTAAAGGAAATCTCAAAAGAGAAACACTAAATCAAATTCTTCAATACTATTATCACTCCAATTATTCTCGTATCCCATATTGAATTACATGGCATTTTAAATTTCATTGTTTTAAAATGCGCTTAATAACAAATATCGAAGTCAGTTAATATAATACAGTCATTACGTACATATTTGTTTTAAAATGTTTCAAACGTCCTTCCTTGCAGAATAACATCATGCTTAAATTTAATTAATGCGAGATCCGTCGCTATGGTTTAACAAAATAATTGCTTTCGTGCAATTAATGTTTGCATTTATTCATCACATGTACATAATTAATAAGTATAAGCATATAAACTTATAGTTTATACAGGGTTTTAATTCATTAAGAATGTACGTAAAATACCTTTCCATTTTTCATCCTTCAAACAACAGTTCCCATAACGCAACCAAACCACTTATTTGAGCTACACCCACAGGTAGCCCTTTTCTTACGGCACAGTCAAGTTTTCTTAATCCCGAGCACGGAAAAGATTTTTTGCCAAATCAGCAAGTGGAGTTATACGAAAGCTCGGGCACCGTTTAATTTCTCCGGTCGGAGAAATCTACGTTATATCTTGATGCTGTTTCGTCCACTAACTTTTAAACTGTTTTCATACTGACCCCAACAGCGCGTTGTTTCAACCTTATTACATGCTCGTATGGCCGAATTTCGACTTTCCTAATTACCTGCTGGTGAATAATTAATTAATTCTTCATTTGCATCTACTGTCTACAATTTCCATTTTCTTTATACGATGGGGAACGGGGGATCATTTTACAGTCTTTGATTGAATCAGGTGAAAATTACGTGATGTCCTAAGCGTTATTATGCTACTCAACAATTCTGTAATTAGATGCATTGATAACAATTTTCATTAAATTTATTTTATGTTTGTCTCGAGATTATAGTGGAAAAACGGAATTTTTCTATGCCGTACGTTCGAATACCGAAAACATAATACTAAACTGAACAACCAATTGTAAATTTTTTCTTTTACTATGCGATGGGTGTTTTTTGTTTGATTTTTTCCGCCGATTCCGAATCTGCTAACCGAATTTTTTTACAACCCTCCAGTCAAACGTTATTCATATTTTTATAGTGGACCGTTTTATTATGTAATGTCTACATTTGTTATAAAACAGATCATGCATACTACGTCACTACGGGACCTCTGGAATATCCCTGATTAGGTTCTAACAATAATCAGAACATTGTAAGGCTCCACTTCCCTAGGTATGGGTTTACACTATACATAATACCTTGAGTGAAACCTTTTACCATATTCGTCACCCACAGACCCTAGACTTTCGAGGAAAAAATTTAAATGCGAGCAATTGGAACACGCCTCTTTAAATGATAGTCTTGCATTAGTCTTAATATTGGTTACTTTTGAATCGAACATACTGTCCTTCATGATGTGACGAATTTGCAACCCAATAAAAATTCCTTTTTTTAGTTCTGCCTCAGTTAAGTCTGTGATACTTTTCCATCCAACATCAAAATTCTTCACAATCTTAACCTAAAACACCGATAAAGATTTTCAATTGTCCCAGTTTTATGTGTATAGATGGTAGCAACTTTCTTTGTATCAACGAGAGTAGGATTTGTACAATTTTTTTCTGCAGCAACAAAGTGTTTTTTCTATTTTCCAGTCTTTTACAACGTAGGGTATATACTTTACGCTTCAGTCCCATTAGCAGCAACACAGCAGTATTTGGTGCAACCCAAATGTATTCCTAACAGAAGTTCTAGGGCTCTTAAATCAACACGTATGTTCCACGCATATTCTGAACACTTAATTTTTTGAAGTAAAGTTTTCATATTGTTATAGTTTATCTTCAAATGCAATTTGTGAGCAATAGAAACAGAGGAGTACGTATATCCATTGTTGAGAACTCGTTAGTTTTGTATTTACGTCATAATGCATCCATTAGCCCACGCCCTTTCACACAGTTCAAGAACTGATCACGCAATCTAAGAAAATGAAGAAAGTTTTGTTCACGTCTCGATATGTGCAAATATGCGTACTATGAAATACATTCCAACCTTTCGACCTGGATCCCTACAGCGGGCTTGTACTTTTGACAAATTTAATATTCCGTACTAAGTTGTTAAGCTGGTCTTGTGAAAGTAAATGTGAGTACCTGTATCAACTGATTGAAAACAGTACCAGTGTCTTCCTCTATAAGTTGAAAAATATTACCTTCAGCAACATTCATATCATTTATCATTGTCAAGTGTATATCATTCAGGACGATTGGGGACAGGTAAATTCGGCCTGCGAAGAACTGGTTTGAGAGCTGATTGCAGGTTTGGGTACTGTACAGCATGCTTTGACTGCAGTGAAATTCCAGATGACTTAGTTTAGCAAAATTAGTAATCTCTAGCACGACCATTAGGTTCTTTCCACACCATAAGCATCTTATGGGTACGGTTCAGCCATTATCTTAAATTCACTGCATATGTTGCGCAAGTGATACGCGATACCCAAAGTGTGCATTTAAAATAAAGTCCATAAACTTTTTTGTTTAACTAGTTATTGTCACTTGAGATTTAATGTAAACTGGCCACATACATAACAAAGCATATCTATTTGATCTACATACTTTCGGGATATTCTCTAAAGTCTATCGGCAACATATACTTTACAGAAACATATTGTTTCATTATTTATATTCTATATCTATTTATAGACTCGTGTAGATTATCAACTGCTACTAATCCTGTCCGCGGCACTACCACATTTTAGGCTGACCTTTCGAGCAATTTGTAAAACCTTCTCTAGATATGCAAATTCTGATTGCAGATTCAGTTTCAGCAACCAAATATATATACAGGGCACCCATTAGACACCAGGATACAAAAATCGTGCTGGTCCGTGTTATGAAAAAATAAACAGATTAATAGAATAGAACATAGGTAACTGGTTTTGTGAACGTTGTAAATTGTGAACTTTGTAAAAACAACAAAATAAAAACGAAATTAGTATTTATGTGCATTCTAGAAAACAATTGTGCAATGCAGTTTGTATGTAATTTATTTGAATACGAGTTTTAAATATTTATTTACACAGTTCCAATTTGAAGGTTGTCTGAAACCGTTAATGCACGTGTATGAAATTTTCGTCGGTAACTATATCGGCGTAGATAACAAAATTTTAAGAAAATAGATGTGAGCATATGCAGAACCATTGTTCTTATATTTGTGCTAATTTACACTTCAGTTGTCCTCTTTAGTTATCTGATGACGCTTCAATTACATTGGAATTGTGGTAGTAATTTTGCAACTAATCATTGCTTGATCTTGTTGACGTCGCGTCGGACGAAGCTTCGCGTTCAGCGCAATAATGAACAGATAACTTGAGTAAGATCAATACTGAGAGTTATTTTAATCAGAATTAACTGCTTGTAATGAATTAAAACGGGGTGTAAAAGTAAACGACGTATTTCGAAATGCCCCATTTGCATACCAACTGGATTTTTCCACTTCCGTTGTACCGGATTATTTTGATTACATAATTTATTTCAAATAAGTTTACTTTGCGTGAATTGACAAAGGGATTGCATTAGTTTATACTGTATAAGTATTTTAGAATACGGATATAAACATTACTGAACATTTTCGGAAATTGAAATATAATTCAGGAAGTGTTGTAAGGCATATCAGCTTAGAATATGTAGCAGCAGTTAGAGGCCCCGTAAACTTTTCAAGCAAAAAATCATAATGAAACTAACATAATCCTAGAAAAACAGAGCGCTCCAGTAGAAGTAGGATAATAGTCACTAACTTTATGCTCGTCTTCTCTTAGGATACTGAAAAATATTGCACCGGTACAAAAGTCATAAAATTGATGTCATATTAAAGAAATTTTATAGTACAGATTGTCTCCAGAAACGATATACTTTTACAATATATAGAGCTCATTTAGAGGAATGTCATGAGACCACTAAAAATTATCAACTTCACCTTCTTTATTAACATACAAGGCGATTTCTGAATTTGAAGGAGAAGTGCATTTGGCTACATGAATTATTTGCGAAATTGTACATTATTGACCAGCATATGATTTGCGTTTTCAAAACTTGGAAATTCTAGGAGCGGATTTAGAAAAATGAATTGGAACAGTTACTATCAAGTAGTGTACCTTGTACAAATACTCTTTTTCTTTTAAATGGTGAGTGGTGATTTTCAAAGTTTATAAATAGGCACGCTACATTTGATTCTTCCAATGCTCCTCTCGAAGGTACTACTTTGGTCATAAAGCCATTTTTCTTTAACTGGATATTTTAAACTTTGCTAAACCCTTGTTGTTCCAAGAAACGTAGGGATGTTTAACTTGCATGACAACACCTACACCCGGACCTACGTTTTAACTCTCGTCCGAACTAAGGCGTATGTTTGTGAAAATTTCTTGCCTAACATTTTTTAAGCGGACCGTGGGAACCTGAAGCCTTAGGCATAGTAGTCACACTTATATCAACTGCGCCACGGAGCCGCCTCATAAATAGGCAACAAAAACAACCTATGATTTTGTTTGTCAAACTTTAATTGAAGCTTTAATACATCCTGTTTGTCTAAAACTGAAAAGTCACATGACGTATTACATAATAATGTAAAATTCTAGCTAAAATAAGTACAACTTTTGCTTTAACTACACCATTCTCTCATTTGTCTAATTTCTTAAGTTTAAATTTTTAGACAAAAATTGACGCATACGTTTTTTCTTAAACTAGATGAAAATTCAAACTACTTAAATAAGTTAAATAAAAAAGGTAAGCTACAGTAGTTGGACGTATGATTATGTTTGCTATTTGTGATAATTATTTATACATGAAGGGTCCAGTGGAAAAACGATGAGATTCCTTATTTTTCGAAATCGACATTTTAGAGGCGGCGTTAACTTGTAACATAAAGTATCAATACATCAATCTTTACAGAGGACAAACAATGGGAAATCACTAAAAACTGCGTTTGAAAATAGGCTACACAGTGAAAAAACAATGAGACTCCTACGTCCCGAGGTAGAATGATGAAGTTCCCTCTCTCTCCGTTGGTTAAACGGTCTCTGGCGTTCTCCTTTTTCACTGTTTTCTGTCTGGTTTCCCGTGTCAGAACGTAATAGTATTTTTGTTAGCTGGTATAAAGTTCGCTGTTACTTATTTTGTAATGCGTCTTAAACTTATTATAATTAAATCATCATTGTTGGCAGTTTTGACAATTACAATGTGTTACGTTGACTCGTAGCCGTGCGTAACACAAAGAAAGTCAAGTAATGACCGGGCTCAATCGGAGATTAGGGGTTGTAGAAAGCAGCCTCACCTATAATGTACGCGGCTGTAGTGAGTTAGAGACCATACCTGCAATGAAAATAGTCAGGCAAACCTGAAATAAAAATAAGAAAGTAACAGTGCTTATCAATAAGTATAATTATCCTAATTGACGTTTTGGATAGACGTACCAGTGCAGTATGACCACAGACACAAACAAAAAAATCAAATCAAAACTAAATACATATATCAGCCAAAAAAACCCAAGAGAAATCATTTTTTAAATGGCGAGCTGCAGTTTTAGGTTACTCCCTCAATATTAATGATCAACCAAAACAAAAAAATGCAACATTACCACACTAAAACCAACAGCTCTAAAGAATCATGATAAATCTACACTTAAATATACAATTAAATAGACAAATTGGCCACAGTAAATACAATATTAATACTCAAAATTGTCGTAAGTATAAATTTAACTACATCAAGTTGTCCCCCCATAAAGAAGTCGTCACAGATTACAATATTAATAATAAGTAAGTATCCGCTCGCACAACGACAAGCATTCCAAAACTACCAAGTTTAGTCATCTAATAAAAACTGGTAAATATACGGTTTGAATAATTCTACAGTTCATTTACATTTCCAATGCTCCACCTGTAGGTACTACATTGGCCAGGAGGCGAGTTTTTTGTTGCCTGGAAATTTAGAATTTTGCCGAACCCTTGCCGTTCCAGGCAAGGTAGGGATCTTTAACGTTCGTGACAACACTCACACACGGGACCTCCATTTAACCTCTCATCCGAACGAGGGCGTAATTTTTGTGAAAAATGCTCACCTGCCATTTTTCAAGCAGTCGGCCGTGTCGGGATTTGAACCCGGGACCTTGGGATCCGTAGTCTTACGCTTACTACATTGATCCACGGCGACGCCTGAATAATTCTACAGCTGTCCTATACAAAATAGTGAATAAACACTCACCACGTGAGTCCACGGTGTAGGTGTTCGATTGCACCCTCTCTAAGGCAGGGCGGAGCAGATGGACTGGGGATTCCGTAAACCGTGTATTCCCTCCACAAAAGAAACGGGCAAACGCCTCATCAACCAAGGCCAAGCAACAGGCGGTTCTATCCCCCGGACGGAGCTATAATAAGTACAGGTACGAATTAATTTATTGACGCCGAAAAGTACCTTTTTTTTTCAACAAAATACTCACCACACAGCGTGTACTCGAAAATTTTTCACAGAGCGAAATCGACAATTGCTCTTGCCGTATGCAGAAAAGAATAAAATTAACTTGTTTAATAGCACCAATTTACATTCCTTCCGGTGTTATCAAACATACGAAGGTGATAAGCACTTCGAAACAAGCTTTATCGGTGAAGTAGGATTCATTATTTTAAAGAGTCTTTAGATGGAAGTAATCTAGAATCAATTATACGCGGTCGTATTGTATAACCAGATAACAGATGCCTAAAACAAGGTACTGACTATAATTATAACATAAACTTTACGTTTCAAGCAACTAGGTTTGAGTTAAAATTATGGTAAAGCGGCTTATGATGATCAGGTAAAATAGATAGTATGTTGATGAAGGATTTAAGAATAGTAGCGGAATTTATTAATGAAAATCAGTCTCCAATTAATCTATCTTTAACTTAATACACACGAGTTAAAGTGCATGCAAATCTGAAACTATTCTGAAGTATTCAAGTTATACAAACGGCGATCCAAAGAACGACGCAATTTAAGTACGCTGACAGGAAGGAAGCGTAACAAATTGAAAGTGAATAAAATTGTTGTGAACGGAATGTACCGGAAAAATCAACCAAAAAAAGGAAATTACACGGACCGATGAAGGCCGTTGTAAAGAAATTGCGAATTGCATACCATGAAACAGGTAGCAACTGTGCATATAAACGTCGAAGTGCTTTGATGTTGTTATTGACACCGAAAAGACGTCTAATCGCTCATCATATGCGTACAAAAGATGATCTAGACTACTGTCCTTGCGGTCTTATTACTGTGCTTCCTATGAGAAAACACAGACCTTCAACCTACAATGCGATTGAGTATAGACTTAGGATATAAGTGGAAAATACCTTCCTAGACGTTCCTATTTGTTGCAAGGCATGTATTCACGGCACTACAGATAAAAGAGTGCAATATTTACAACAGTCATTGGCTTAGATGGTTGTAAGCTCCAAAGACATGACAAGGGTAAATATACAAATAGACCCAGAAAGATAGATCTTCACTGAAACAGTCGCGCTTATGAATGATTTTATTAAGTCATTGAAAGGGCGTAAATCACACTATTTGTTGATTAACACTAGCCGTCTTTACGTTTCCGAAAATCTCAACATCACTAAACTGGCTTCCTTTTACAATGAAAGTAACCCCTTAAATAAGGTATCGTACGAAACGTTCAGGTCGCATATCAACAACAATTTCAACATTTTCTTTGAATTCGTTACGAAACATGCCTGCACTACATTTGATTTTCAAATGCTACACCCGAAGGTACTACATTGGCCTGGAAGCGAGTTTTTTTTATCTAGAAAATTTGGAATTTTGCCGAACCCTTGCTGTTTCAAGCAAGGTAAGTATCTTTAACGTGCGTGACAACACACACACACACACGGGACCTCCATTTTACCTCTCATCCGAACGAGGGTGTATTTTTGTGAAAAATGCTCGTCTAACATTTTTCAAGCGGACCTAGTCGGGATTCGAACCCGGGACCTTGGGCGTAGTAGTCACACACATACCGATACGCCACGGAACCGCCGAAACATACCTGCAGCACAGACGATTCATTCAAATACAAAATGCTTCTTTTACTCTGCGAAATGGAAAAACCGACAAAATTAAACTGAAAGGACAAAGAGAGCTGAATAAACTGGAGTTAGATTAGAAAATGCATTTGAAGAAAGCTGAGAAATTTTACGCGAACAAAAGAAAGTTCAGGAAAAAATCCATTAAGTCTAACACAGTAGAGGTCATTTCCATATACCTTTAGAAGAGTTTATCCACGCCTAATATAACTACAAACGCAGTGTGTTATAAGAAACCGTTAAGCTTCTACTTTTTAATATCCATGTTTTTGCCACTAACGATGCGATTTTTTATGCTTACTATGAGCGTGTGGCGCGCAACGGGCCCGACAACGTATGCTCCTTCCCTGCCCTTTTTGTCAACAAAAAACTCTATCCCAAGGCCTAAGAATGCTGGCAATTTTTGGTGATCCATGTACCGGCTAAAACAAAAATTATACAGCTCCACGACTCCTTATCGCAGAAAAAGTAAGACTGGAGTGTGTGAAAGTTTCTTCTCCTATCCGCGTTCATAGCTATCTGGAATGTGATACAGATATGAGCATAATTAATCAAAAATCATACGTAGAAGTGCCTCAAAGATTGAGAGAAGTGATTACTCACAGTAGACGCAAACACTCACCATTTACTGTTGTAGATTGCGCGATAAAATTCGTCAAAAGGTGGACAAATTACTTATCACCGTTGTACAAACCGAATTGCACATTCCACACAAGGACGATTTGATGGTTAAAGATCTGTTTCGATACACCACAGTATATCGACATCAGTACTTCATTTTATAGTGCACTTTATAACCATAACGTGTTGTGGGTGCCACCAAAGAAAAGCAAAAATAAAAGAAACAACCTCCCACCAAGTCAGTAGCTTCGTAACTCCTTGGATAGGCCCTTTCCCATTCATTTAGCTAAGTATAATGACCTGCAACACCTGACAAAATTTCTCATCCACGAAGATACCATTATCATGATTTAGTCATAGATTGAGCTGCCCCAGAAGGCCGCGATGATGTTTATTTTGATAACGAGGAAGGCGACGAGTAAGGTGGGAACTTTCTAACTACATCGATGACAGTTTCGAGTCTTAATAACAATGTAGAAGATATTTTGACAACTCATAATGTGTGAATGTTTATGAATATATTCACTTTCGTTTATGATATATTCTGTATTTTTCACTTCGTTTTACTTTTGAATTTTTATATCCTTGAAATGAATAAAAATGTTAAGAATTTAGACTGTTTTTGTTCGTGTCTAGATTCAAAATGAAGTTCTAATGAATATGTGATCGAGAATATTACTCAGAAAGGACTTTAAATGTTCGCCCAAACGTCAAAGGAAAAACTATTTCACCAGTAATTGTGAAACTTTAAATTTCGTTTATCTCAACTTTTTAAAAAATGGAACCTCATCGTTTTCCCAATTGATCCTTTGCGTGAATAATACATATGTACATCTGTTTCTTGTATCTATTCAATAATGTGCTAGGGTATTCGTTGTCTAATTTATTGAAAGTTTTCAGGTGTAGAAAATGCAAACATAATTTTTGTTTAATGATTCTATAACGAAAATTGTTGAGCTACTGTCAGAGAAAACTACGGAAGGTTCTTGGCGTCGACTTTTTAGTTTTCCAAAATTTTGATCAGGTTATAATTATTTGCTAGAAATTTGCACTTTTTCTGAAGCAAATATACAACAACCTGTAGATCATGCGCATGAAGAAAATATTTTTGGTATTGTTGTTGAAAACCGTCCAATATGCACCTGAAAATTAAGTCGAAAACTTAACGTTACCAAGTCAAAAGGAAGTGCGGTTTTACGAAATAATAGCATACGTCTACATCATTTCCACATATTTCAGCGGATGAACCCTGGGAATGACATTTTGTAGACAGATAGGAAACCACAGAGTAGTGCTGTATAGGGCACTACGCACAAAGTTCGTGTACAATTGGGTGAGATAAATAATTCCTATAATTTGCGTGCAACGTGCACAAGTAGAAGAAAATTCGCAAATTGTTGGAGAACTATAGCTTTTGTTTGATTTGCATTGCAAGTTAGACAGTATCGCACCATGCTTTGATTATGGCTAGATTTTCTAGAATTATTTGTACTCGCGTAGTTACATCGTGGACGTTCCAAGTGATGCTCGTACGCCAGCAATGAGAATTCGTTTCCCATTTATATCGAATTTGGTTAAGTTGTAACTAAATATGTATAAGAAAAATGTTCGAGCCAAAAACAGATCTCTGTGGCATGGCTATTTCTACATTTTGGTAGTCCGAAGTTCGTCCATTTATTTGAACAAGTTTTCTGGTAGGAGGATACTACGCAAATCAATTAGAAATATTCCTCTTTTTTTGTAAAACTGTTACCGCAGTCAAGAATCTTAATAAAATCCCAGAATATAGTTGCCAAAGCATGTTTCCAATTTAAACCGGCTTATGCTTCTGTTAACGTGGCAAGTATAAAATCGTCGGTGTTCGATAAAAATTCAAATTTTTTTTAAAGGTGAATACTTTAGAAGAAAGGACATTATTCTAGTTTTAAGAACTACAGTTGAATGTAAGGAAGTTGATGAATAGTTAACTTCATCTTTATTTGCTCCTGTACGTAGTACCATTCTTAGTGCTGTCTTAAAACAGCTTAGAAAAATTAGTTCCGATGTTGCACTAATCAAAGTAGTCAATGTTTTAATTTCTTTAGCCGGTAGAGATAATGCTGCATTTTGGTGAAGATCTCATCAATGCGACATACCAAGATAGTTTCGTAATTAGTATCTACCGCATTAGAAAAAAAAACAATTGTTTTTCATGCCGCTTAAAAAGGCGTATGTCGGAATTCCTATTTGGTATTCTGTTAGAAAGTAGTGTTTAGGTTACAATCGCAAAGTAAATATTTAAATTGCAAGAACTAGAATTTATTTCTTTGTATTAGTATTCTTTTTGAAGGCATTAATAATAGATGTTTTTTCCGTGAAAGCATTTCTGACACTTACTATTTCATTCTGAAGAATATATTTTTTGCGTCTTAAAATGTTGCAGGAAAGGTGGGTTGTCCAAATATTTCATAAAATAAATTAGAAAAATCAATGCGTTCTATCTACGTTCTAATCCCGATTGTGGGCGAAACATTTCTGTTTCTTTTTAAAACATGAAGTGAAATGCAATACCGAAAGCACTTTTGAATATTTGTTAGAGCGATCTCGAAAGTCTGATTAAGATATTGTTTCTATATTTCCTATTATTCTGTGAGGTGGGGTTAGGATGGGGGCTGCGATGATAGTAAGGTTGCAAATGCGGCCTCGTAATCAGAAATCCCATTTGTAATAATGCTAGTTTGAACGCTGTCCTGAGAAAAATCAAAGTTTTCATGATTAATTGCGCTATAGGTAGTATTAAAAATTTCGATTGGTGAGTTAACACCGTTATGTGTCTATGAAGCATTAAATTATTAAATTTGGTATTGCCCAGAAGCGGTGGGCACCCCAAACTGAATTTAGGGTGCACCAGCTAGCTACAGTGATGCGGAAATGGGCCGCTATAGAGACAATAAAAAATATAACAATTAACTATATGCGATTTCAAGTTACGTTACCAATAACACTTACTTAGAAAGACTTTCAACCTGTCTTAAATTAAGGGCACCAACTCGTCTAGTCTAATCTAGTGAGAATCCACTAGTCAACGAATATTCCTAAGGATTTTAATTACGTCGACCTCCTGGTGGAATGAAGTTCTTTTAGCAAATATTATTTACATGTTTAAACAGGAAGCGACAAATTTCGTATTACTGTGTCACTTAAATTTATTTTAATACATCATCACCTTCCTATTAAAAGCTATACATATAAAATTTTAAAGTTACTTAAACCAATTTTAATATTAGTAACATAACAATATTCCTGTAATCAAATACACACATAGAATTGTGAAATTGCACAAATTAGTGTATATTGAATTAGCCATAACCTTCATGATAATCTACAACACGTCCTCAAATTTCCAATTAAACTAGAGCCGTCTAGATTTTATACGTCTCATTACTTAACACTGTACTTGAATTAATTTTTTCAATATTTAACTGAAAAAGTGCCTGCATAAATTCAAACAACAATCAATAAGAGCAATTTTTAATTAACCACGACTTACAGTTACGTTTTAATGTTGATTCTGAATTCCATGGAGCCAGGATTGAACTATTGTACCATCAGGTTTCTGATTTCCAATCTATCTTGCTTTGGAACTAATCGATCACAGTCTATTAGTGTTGTTGGATTTTGTCGAAAATCCGCGGATCTCACCACGTTAACCCACATTTACTAATTCATAACCAATGGGGTGTACTCGACAAACCTCTCAACTATCACCCTCGCATGTGCTCTCACTTATGGATTGCAAATAATTAATTTACTATTCTTCATCCACTGTATAGTGCTCGTCATTTTCTTCCCACTCTTCATACGTTTAGATGAGGTGATGTCATTGTAAAACATTCTTATTATTTGTGTAAAGTCAGGTAAACTAGGCGTGAAATCATGTGGTTTTATCGTGTAAAGATCACGTGCTCATGGCTATCTCATTTTCTGAGCAGTTTGAATAGATACGTTGAGATAGTTTTACATTATTTTGTGCAATATTATTAAATTATTATACCTTATATTTGTGTGTTTTTAACTAACTTCATTTTACGAAAATGCTTATGATATTGCCTGGGACTTACTTTTAGCATAACTACGCGTGTGTCCTTGTAATATTAATTCTATTTCATTTTACTAAAATTTGTAGAAATTCTCATATATTTGGGATAATTATGAGATGGATAATGAACATGCATATTAACAATTTCATTTTATTTACTTCGTAATTATTCTAAAGATTTTCTCGTACCATGAAAATTTATCTATAAATATCTGTTTGCAAACTACTTGGGTAATTATTCATGCTTACATCGTTATATTCGATTCATAATGTGCAATATGTGACTCTTTTTGCAGTTTTCATAGTAATTTATTGGCCTGAATTACATTCAAATGTGTGTTGAGCAGAAATAAAACTATGTTTTGGTGTTTCTTAATATATGATCTGAATTTCCTTGAATAGAACTAAACCTTCCTTGAAAATCATGCTAAATCGACACTACTATTTACGAAATCAGAATATACAGTGTACATGGGTATTAAATTTGTCTGTTTAGGTTTAATTTTTTCCTTTTTTCTTTGGGTTCAATTTAACGTAACGTCAACTCGTTACAACATGTAGTACAATGAAAACTTGGTAGTTTAAAATTAAGCGTTAGCTATTTGACATTTTTGAACAAAAGGGATTGTCAATGATTGTGGAATTAAGGAAGAGAAAAGGTTGGCAAAGTAGATCTATTTCCACATAATGCAATAATATCTTTATTATTAAGTATTGCAATCAATCCGACGCTTTAAAGTCTTTTGTTTAATTGGTGCTTTTGGAATTTTAGATAATTGAATCAGATTCAACCACGGCGTCATTTTGGGCTGCCGAATATATTCGGGTCGACTTATCGACAGATCAGTTAAAATAACGGAATCGGTTTAGGTGAAGGGTTATGGTTTCCGAACAAGTTTGTGTTTTGGGTCAGTAAGTAAGCGGTTTAAACATTTGAGACCTACACCAACTCTAGGCGGAAATTACAAGATAGATTCTTACAAACTGCAAATTAGAGTTGATAATCAATTTTCAATTTGAAAAGTCTTGCGTGCCCGTTCATTTATTATTGCAATTGATATATATCTTTTAATTCACCGGAGCCGTTGTGGTTCCGAATTAACCGCTTCTTAGTTCTGTTTGTGTTTCAGGTCACTAATAACCAATTTAAAAAATAAGGGTCTGTTTGGGACGCGTCGTATTATGCTAGCTATAATTTAAATATGGAAGGAAAATTTAGTAAATTTGAATGGATATACCACAATATGTACGCACCTTATATGATAGATTTCAGAAATGTTTATTAATTAACCACGATACATCAAACTTTATTTTTATAAACTAATTAAGATAAAATAGGTATAACATTCATCTTCTAAATACATTGTTTCGTAATAATTAAGGACGATGACTTAATTAAAATCCCAAAGAGGAACAGACCTTAACATAACAGAACACCGCGTATGCATTTCCCATGAACAAGATAATTTACAATGGAGAGGTATGGTCTGTCCCATTCACCAAGAAAAATGAAATAATTCCCTAATACAACCTAATATGAATTATATACAGAGTACGACTTTTACATAGCTAACGTGTCAAAAACCATTATTTAGTGTAACTTAAAATTATGCATCGTGTAACGGAATGTTGACTACAATTAATATGGTTTTATAGTGCGAGAGATCAGATAGCTAGATCTGACAGAAAAGAATCGAATCAATTATCCGCGAGCAGTTAATTAAACGTCAAATGCAGTAATACGTGCGAGCAGTGGGTGGGAGGGTGTAAGTAGATGGTGGTGCGGGAGATGTTGACAGGTAAAAAGAAACACAGTTTTAAAATAAAAATATATATTTATTGCAGGAAAAACGCGGCGTTCGACTAAATCTATTTAAACTTACGTTTGCATGGGTAATGTTAGGGTTTCAATTCACAAATTCGTAAAATTACCGTCATTGCGATTTGTCGAAAATTGGTTAGGATTTGGAGAGTTTACCCCTCATTTAATTTATTTGTGGCAGGTTAAGTTAAGAAAACTGTGTTAGTTGGAAAGAAAAATCGGGAAGTGGCCATGCAAATGGTTTGCTGAAAACCCTTAACTCTTTTTAAAAAATGGAATTTAGAACAATGGGTAATAATATGGACTTTTATGTTTATACTTTGTGATTATATGTGTGTGAATTTCAAATACAAAGTGGTTGGTATTCATGTAGTAGAAAATGATGCGAACGCAAAAGTTTGCTTATTTTTGTTGAACGACAAATTACCGACAGAGTTAGTGTTGGTTAAGATTTAAGTATAATGTTCTCGTGCAAGGAATTTTGGAACATTTTATGATATTAAGAAATGTGTACGCATGCTATTTTAAATGTAAATTTTGTTGGTAAAATTCAGGGTTCGTTGAAGCATTAAACATTAATATTTTCAATTCACAGTAAAGGAATATATGTAAAAGTAGGTATTTATCGGTTTTGTATGTTGTTATGAAATGCATTTTCAAAGAATACGGATACATAGTGTAATATAACTTAATCTGTGGAGCTGGAAAATATTGCAGTAATAGTATTATTGATAGATTTAATTTAATGTTCTTTGTTTTAGAATTTCTTCTAGTAATACCTGGTCAGAGTGAGGTTAAGGAGCTAAGTTTCTTTTATATATGTTTGCGTGTTCATAGCAATTATTCTATGTTATTAGAAGTTAAGTGAAAGTTAAATTTAATTTGCATTTATTCAGGAACTAGGACAAAATTTAAGTCATTGTAAAAGGATATCCAGTCACCTCGTTAATGGAATATTTTGGGAGAGGGTTTGATTTGGAAAATTTTATTTTTCACATTTGTGTAATGTAATCAAAATTTAATAACTGCTTTTAACGTAGTGTAGAGAAGCGTAGCGTACAATGTGATTGAATTTATGAACCTGAAAGCAAAGAAGACCTAAGCGGAATAATCGTTCTCCGAATAGCGAATAACATCAAAAGAATTGTTGAGTCAGACGGTTTAGCGCCTCTTAATTATGACAAGCGGGATAGTTTTTTTGGGCAAGTGAATTTGTCACGTATTTATTTTCATTCCAGCTATTTTATTATTTTTTATTTCGAATTTTTCTATTTTCTTTTATAATTTTTTGCATGGGAACCCACTTCCTCACCACTGCAGTCAACCGATGCACCTTTATATTGTTACGAGGTAACCACCCCTTAACGGTAAATCAGAATTAAATAACGTAACGCTCATTTTACCCGTAACTCGATTTAATTCTAGACGAGAGATGAGAGAATTGTGCATTCATCCATCTACTTTTGTCATTAGTATTTTTCCTTAAAATTACTTGGTCAGTTTGGGTCCCGGGTTATTGAGTCCCTGGATCAGTTTTTACTTAGGGTCCGATTAACCTGTAAAAAATTGTTATTCTCCACACGTTTGGTCATTTTCTTTGAAAGCGTAAGCTGTCAATTATCTTTCAATTTTAAACGCGAGCTTACTGGTAATGAAAATCTAGCATTAATGATCATGGAGCTTTCGTTATAAACAGATGTTAAACTAAGTACAGTTTGACTTAGCTTCGAAGTTTATATAGGCATTTAGAAAGTTTCTGTTATCGCTTTGTATTTTCCGCAGACACACGTAGACAATTCGATTTAAACAAACTTTAGCTGTTAAATAAACGTAATTACCTGTTTGAACATTCTGCTTACTTCACAAATATCTTATACATAAATTTTAAATACGTCATAAAAGCCCTTGAACTACAGTTTACACATCTCTAATATACATAGAAGCTACCAAAACAGTATCAAATATATGGCTGCGCAATTAGAAATGATATCTTTACATATGCTCTTTAAGTAATTGCTGTGTATATTCCCCGAGCTCACAATCATGGAAGTTTGACTACAGAGCATTAAAGCGAGGAAATGCTTGATTGCCATATAAATTAGGATTGCTCTTCAAACATTCGTTTTCTTTTTGCGCATCTCGTTAATTAATTACATTTTGTAAAGTCTGAAGCAGGTTACGTTATTGATCCTATGTAGGTTAGGCGTGTCTCTTGAAAGACAGGACGAAACTCAATCTTAAGTGAAAAACGAGGAATGTTGTTTTGGTTTGAAACATTTATTTCAGCTCCAATATGCTACTAATGATTTAGCTAAGAATTCTTGTTTGTATACATAGAGGGCCTAGTGATATTTAGCTAACTTATAAGCCCTAGCTAACCTGTTTCGCCATCACCGCAAACAAATGTCAGTGGTTTGCTTTCACATGCAATTGAAACATTGTGATATTTTTCTTTAAATTTTTAGTAAATTTGTAAAATCATTGTTCTCTACTTCAGCCAGCAGTTGCAAAATAGTTCCATTATGTATATCGATTAAAGTAGGTTTGAATTTGAATTTTAAAGATGTACCTTTTTCATTTCGTTCCGAAGGAACCATTCGGAGCACCAATTTGATGTTTTGCGGTTACAAATTTACCGACAAGTCCATAGGTATGGTTTCAGTCGTTTTGCCTGAAGATTTTCCTAAAGGCTGTCAACAGCAGGGTTCAACGGTGCGCTTCGGTAAATGCTCTATTATTGTCGTCTCTCGGATTACAACGCTATTCAAAGTTTTCAGGAATTTCGGTAACTGTATAGAAACACCTATATTTCTTGTAGCAGGCGCTGCCCAACATCCAAAAATTGCTTCCCGACGAGCGGAATTCCATGCCTACTCATATCAAAATATGTTGTAAAGCGAAGTAACTGAACAATAGAAAGAGATTTCGGTTCATACGGTCTACGTCATTCATTGCATGGCTAGATAGTGCAAACTAGTTGCTTGAACAAAAGTAACCGTTTCTGTATTCACTACATTGTCATTGGTCATATATATTATTTTAATCAGTTGTGTATATCTGCGAATTCAGAAATAATGTGAATTACGAGATGTCAACAACATAATTGTACATTACTGTATTTTACAAATTCGGAAAATGCATTGTTAGTCATACTCTTAGACGTGAACGTTTCCGACGATACATTGATATACATTGTAATCCACCTTGATCTTTGTTTTAATAACTTTCAGAGTTTATAAATTCGGACATGAAAAACGTTCCAACTGGATGCTTACTGGGAAAGCTTGTATTTTACATTTTCGAATATGTCGACTTCATAAATTTTCAAAATTGTTTCTTTTGCAACTTCCTGTATTTTATTATTGGTTGTGAGCATTTAATATTTATTAAGGAGTAAAATATACAA
Organism: Platerodrilus igneus; assembly: GCA_036346225.1. NCBI lineage: Eukaryota > Metazoa > Arthropoda > Insecta > Coleoptera > Lycidae > Platerodrilus > Platerodrilus igneus. Next base: position 5,886,714 of record JARFIW010000639.1, read on the forward strand.
ACGGATCTCTATTTTAGAAAGGAAATGTTTAGTGTTAGCTTTTCAAGCAACATTTGTTTACAGTGCTATATTGCGATGAGTTATTGGGCAGTGAAACGATTTTGTATACAATTAATTACCTAATTTATATATATATATATATATATATATATATATGAGAAAACTCAGTATTCCAGGATTTATACTAAGTTGTACGTTGATAATCCATAGAGTGTAAATTTGCTGGTCTAAAAGCCGGTTGCGTCTGTGTAAGTTCCACTGTTCACAACACAAGGCCAGGTTTATATGTGAAACATTTCGGCACGTATTTATTAGGATCAACCTTTGGAGAAACTTGTATTATCAAAATTATACGTGAAAATATTGAATCAAAAGTGATTTAAGTGCGACGCGATAATATGTACCAATGATCGAACAGTTATTTATATAATCGTAAAGTGTAAAAAGATAACTAATAAGTATTAGTGACACAACACTAGTTGTGACGATTTAATTGGGTGTTGGGTTTTTAGAAATGTATAAAGAGTAGGCATAATAATTTAGAAGGTGGCGGTATCACGTAGGTAGATAATAAACGAGAACGATTTGAATAATGTTTGGGTAAAAAAACGTGTTTTGGTATAAATGTACTAAGTTGGATATTTTAAAGTTGAAATAAAATGTTTTGGAAGTTAAAGCTTTTGATTAAATTAGAGAAGAGTATAGATAGTCAAAGGGAACAGTACTAGTCAAGAAGAGTGGAAAGTTAGAAGATTAGATATTAGAGCGGCACCGAGACAGGTGGAAATAAGAAGTGGTATTTAGAGTGATTTGGATTGAGGTAAAAAAGATTTGGAGTGGATTTATTAGACCGAAGGAAAACGAATTGGAAGTGATTTGGGTATTACATTGCGATTGAAAGGTATTGGGTGGAAAGTATAAAGCAGCACAGAATTTGAAAGAGAAGGTTAAGGATTGGTATTGGATCGTATATTGTTGGATTAGAAGGAGTGTTTAAACACTTGGGTGGATAATAAAATCAAATATATCAAAACCTGGTGTCTGGAAAAATAGTCCTTGTGATAGTGGAGCGTAGTGTGAAGACACATCCGGTGGCCGAGATCGTTAGCCAGAGTTAAGGGAAAGGCCTACAGCTGAGGATAGATCGGGTGAGTACTGTGTTTTTCGGAACGTCAAAGTCATTTTGGTAAGTGTAATTGAATTGGCACAAGGCTACGCGGATCTGTTTGTTAAATTTGGCATATACGCATAAAAAAAAGGTTACGTATGCTAAAATTAAGGTAGTGCTGTTTGGTCGGTTTCGTGACCATCTACCTATCACCGAACCCACGGTAGGTAGGTGTAGATACCCTGAGAGAGAGAGAGGTTCATAATAGTCGAGGTACACTAATATAAGTTTTGTTTTGTAGACCGACCATACATAATTAAAGCACGAAAAATAGAGTCAAAATTTGTATATAAAGTATATAAATAAGAAATAATTAATTATATATATATATATATATATATATGTATATTTTAATTAAATTTCTTGGAATTTGGTCATTTGCACTATCTTAGTGATGTAGTGTTTGTTATAGGAATGAAATGAAACTGCTCAATCTATCTTTTTAATTTAATACATATGACGCGTTTCGGTTTTCCATTTTCAAATATGTTTCTAAAAATATTATTACACAAATTACTATTAATAAAAATCTAGATTTATATATACCTTAAGTTAACAATATAAAGATATTTTTAAAAACTATATTATTTTACATCTTCACTAATACATAACTTTAACGTATCTGACTATATTTGTCATTCAACTTAACCTTTAAATATTTTAATTATCACTAAGTAGAAATTAAACTAGATACGATAAATTATAATATGTAGCAGGATGGTACTTATAATTTATCGTATCTAGTTTAATTTATACTCAGTGGTAATTAAAATTTTTAAAGGTTAAGTTGAATGACCAATATAGTCAGATAAGTTAAAGTTATGTTTTTAGTGAAGATGTAAAATAACATAGTTTTTAAAAACATTTTTATATTGTTAACTTAAGGTATATATACATCTACATTTTTATTAATAGTAATTTGTGTAATAATATTTTTAGAAACATATTTGAAAATGGAAAACTGAAACGCGTCATATGTATTAAATTAAAATGATAGATTGAGCAGTTTCATGTCATTACTATATCAATCCCCACATAACTAAGATAGTGCAAATGACTAAATTTCAAGAAATTTATTTTAAATATAAACAAAATGGTCAAGAAAGGATGAATATAATGTACATGTGTATGGATTAAATCAAGTACTTCTGAAATAATATAATTACAGAAGAATTTATAAAGAGAATCGGTTTTAGTATTTGAGTTGAATCACCTAGACTTAGGTAATTATAAGAAAATGAATACACATAATAGATTAAGATTAACTGGAAATACAAAACAAGTTCTACTAAAGGAATATCAATATGGATTATTAAAACTAGCCAAAGAAAAAAACAAGAGAATATTTTTACTAAGATGCAAAAATTTAAGAATAATACCTACCGTTTTAAACATTAAACCGAAAACATCAATCTTTGACAGGAAATTTAAACATCATTAGCTTAGGTACCTAAACGTATTTTATATGCATTGCATAAATTTATGTATAGCACAATGTTGTGCAAGAATAAGTAAAATCAATTACAAACTATTGGAGACTAATGCTAAAATATCACAAAACACGCATTTTGAATTTCACAATAATAATTTCTTTGATGAACAAAATGGAATTTATTATAACACTTTTAATAAGATAAAACAGAAGCACATTAATAAAATTGAGTTTCTAATAAATAAACACAACAACAACCACAAGAACAAGCAAATAAACAAGGTGAATAATAAATGGATAACAAATTTGACAAATAAAATTATCCCACCCGAAGTAAACAATGTATTAAGTTTAGGTAATAAATTTTTAACCAAACTACAAAAAACTAATTATGAAGACATTATAGCAAATGTAGGAATAGGAATAAAAACAAAAACCGCAGACGAAAAGTTTGAAATTCGAAATAAAATTTGTAATATGTTAACAAACCACCACAAAAAGGAGAACAATCTATTAAAAACAGAAACACCAACCTCGAAAATCACAATCTAAAGAAAACTAAAGAGTTCTTAATGAATAACAGATATATATATATATATATATATATATATATATATATGTCCTACAAGCAGATAAAAGCAAGGCAACAGTTTTAATGAATAAGGATGAATATACACTCAAAATGAATGAAATGCTTAATGGTAACACGACATATCTAAATAAAAAAATGGACCCAACGCTACAATTGCAAAACACTATGAACACACTAGTAAATCATTGGTTCAAAAAGAATTTTATAACACAATTTATTAAAAAACAATTAATATGCCACAATGGACATGCACCGTACATATGCGGATTACCCAAGTTACACAAAGTAAACATCCCACTACGACCCATTGTGAGCACAAGAAACACGTCCACTTACAATCTAGCAAAATTTTTTACAACACTTAAAAATATCGTAGGAAACAAATTATTCCATAAAAGATAGTTGGGAATTCCAAAAATTTGTAACCAAACAAACAGTACCAAGTGATCACATCATAATTTCAATTGACGTAACATCATTATTTACCAACGTTCCGACAGATCTTGTAATAAATATAATAAATAATAAATGGACCATAATAACACCGTTCACAACTTTGCCGATGGAAGAATTCATAAAAGGGAATACAACGTGTCTAGACGCTTCATACTTCACATTTGAGAACAATATCTATGTACAAATATTTGGTACAGCGATGGGCTCGCCAATATCATCTACCATCGCAAATATGTTACTAGAAGAACTTGAAAACAATGCTATCAATCAATTAAAATTTAGCCTGTCTTCTACAAAAGATTCGTAGACGACTGTATCATATGTCTACCTGAAAATAAAATTGATGAAACAACGAATGCATTTAATGGATTTCGTCCACGCCTACAATTCACATATGAAAGAGAAATAAACAAATCTATACCATTCCTAGACAGACTCGTCAAAGACAATACAGCAGCAAAATAACAACGGACTGGTATAGGAAAACCACGTGGACTGACAGATACTTAAATTTCCAATCGAATGTACCAATACAATATAAGAAAAATGTCGTGAACAACTTTGTCGAACGTGCCATAATACTATCACATAATGATTTCAGATCTAAAAATATAAAGATAGCTAAAAAAATACTTGAAAATAACTGTTATCCTACATCATTCGTAAAACAAACCAATAAAGTAAAAGTAGATACAATTTATAACAATGAAGGCACTAAAAAACTACAAACAAATGAAAATCGGATTACAATGGAGTATACACCCGGGCTATCAGAACAAATAAAAAAATGTCTAATGACATATGATATACACGCCGCACACAACCAAACAATTCAACAAAGAATTTTTATACCCAACTTAAACCTAAAGCAGACCAAAAATACAAAACACACACAATTTATAAGATTAATTACTCTGATTGCCCAGGGTTATATATTGGAAATTCAGAACAATACTTACATAAACGCATATATGAACATAAATATACAATAAAAACTTCTAATAAAAAGAGCACTGCCCTTGCAGCACACGCCATTGAAAAAGTTCACCAGTTTTACTTCGAAAATGTCTGTATCCTGAGTACCGCAGTTAATGATAAGAAAGGAAACCTTTTAGAAACAATACAAATCCAAAAAAACCCAAATGCCATAAATTCAAAAAATTACCTAGATGATTTTTGCAATATATACCACAACTTAATTTACCACAAATAAACCAACAAAAACCTAGTAGAAATATTCTCATGTACCATCCTGCTACCTATTATAATTGATCGTATCTAGTTTAATTTCTACTCAGTGATAACTAAAATATTTATAGGTTAAGTTCAATGACAAATGTAGTCAGATAAGTTAAAGTTATGTATTAGTGAAGGTGTAAAATAACATAGTTTTTAAAAACATTTTTATATTGTTAATTAAAGTATATATAAATTTAGATTTTTATTAATAGTAATTTATGTAATAATATTTTTAGAAACATATTTGAAAATGGAAAACCGAAACGCGTCATATGTATTAAATTAAAATGATAGATTGAACAGCTTCATTTCATTACTAGAACAAACACCACATAACTAAAATAGTGCAAATGATCAAATTCCAAGAAATTTAATTAAAATATAAACAAATTGGTCAAGAAAGGATAAATATAATGTATATATATATATATATATATATATATATATATTGCTGTAATAAGGCACACGTTGGGCGTCACTAAAAAGGTGCTGTAAAAACGCCGTACGTTAAAGCGCCGCTGAAAGAGTGCTGTGATTACGCCGCACGTTGAGGCGTCACCAGAATAGTGCCGTGACAACTCATCACTTTGATACGCAGCTAAAAGTGTGCTGTGATACAGATTAAGCAAATTGTAAAATCTGAAATTGTTGATTTACTTTCTTATCTAACTTTACATGGCTAGCTCAACAGAAATGTTGGAATTTATTAAATGAAATCAAACACAGCAATATCACAAAGCATTTATACATAAAATATTTTCTCTCATACAAAAGCATATAGAACATTTACAGCATGTTTCTTTTAAACATCAGATCATTTCTAACAAGTACTAATTTATTTAATTATAAAAAAAAGTTCCTTATCTTATTTAAACTTACAGAACTAAATCTCTTCTCTTATGGATATTTTAACTGGTTTTTTTATTCTCACGCTTGTAAGGTTTGTTTTGGCCAAAAATCCTTGATCGATAATCTATTATGAGGTCAGAGTGTATCGGACTCTGAACACAAACTCTCCTGGTAAAGATACTTACAATAATAAAATAATTAGGGTTATTCTATTTTAGCTAAATGTCAAAATTCAAGTATCAGTTAGAAACAATGTTTAAAAAAAATTGTACTTGCAAAAACTCTGGAAGGGCTTTTCCAATTAAATAGCTTGGGCTTCTTGATGGATTTTAAACTGACCTTCAAATCCCAGTTTACAAAATCTTGCATACTACTTAAATCTTCATTTAGAAACCAATGTGCATCCTCGAAATTACATAGTAAAATTTTTAATAGCTTTTTATATCGAAACATTTCCCATCTTCGTTGTATATAATTACATTTAATAATTTTTATATTTATGTGCAGATAACGTTTAAAACGTATTTCTTTATTTACTGTTATATTTTAAAAATTAAATTACAGTATGCGTATTGCATACTTCAAACAACGTCTTCGCGACTTAAATAAACATTTCGCGGTCGAATTCACGAATGAATCTTTTTAATAAATGCTTCCATTTGTATACAAAATTATCTATTTTCTAGAATGTAGTAGTATTTTCGTGATTCCATTCTAAATAATACACGCATATCTTACGTAGTATTTTGGGAAATCCTCATTAGCGTTCAATGTCGTTGCGTTTTATTACCTGGTTAGTATTGATTTATAATAGTGACGCGCGTTGTCTCGTCTTTGTTTAACACCCAAGGTTATTGTAGCGTCATTTTTTAATGCGAAAGATTATTAACTGTCATGTGTTATTTTATAAATTTTATTGTTTTTTTTAATGTTCCGGTCGCCTCTTAGAATCAACGTTTCTTTATTAATTAGATCCTACGAATGCGACGTATTTTTCTCAATTCCTCTCGAAAATACTAGAACATGTTTTATGTAAAATATTTATATGCTATACAAGGGCCAATTAATTTAAACTTTAATTGCTTTTTAATTCAAACGAGGTGCCATGCTTATAGAAAATATTTGCTTTTACGTCATTAAGATTAAAATTGCGGTTTTAAATACACGAAATTATTTATTTTAGAGTGATCAATTTGCATTCTGGGGTATTTAAAAAGATTATTATTGTTACATATACTGCTTACATTATTTGCTATGTATTCATAATACGCTTGTATCATACAGGGTGATTATATGTACACGCGCAATTGCATTTTTTGCTCGTACATCAATAAATAAAAGTACGTTTGTATTATACGGGACATGACCATGAATTTACGGAAATTCCTATTTTTTCCAAATTCTTTTATACCTTGGTGGGATTTAATTGTGGAATTTGGGTTTCAACGACCTCTCATGACCCTATATATATATATATAAAGATTTCTAAATATTTTTATTTATATAAATATATATATATATATATATATTATAATGTATTTGACAGCTAGAACACTCATACACACAAGGTACACTAATTATATGGAATGTTCATTTTACTAGTATTAATGACACTACACAAGAACATCTATATAATACAAAAAAAAATCAATCTTATAGAGGCTTAGTTAATATAAAGAATGAATTTAATTTTTTTTGTAGGTGCTTTTATTTATTTTTACCTAATTTGTAAAAAAAATTAAGACTAAAGCATTTATCTATAAGAATATTTTAACAATTGTATAGAAAAGTCTATGTATATTTGGATTGGTGTTTAAGAGATGAAATTAATTATTATTATTTATAAATGTCAAGTATGGTACAATACTAACTACTGTGATTTAAAGTAAGCAAAATGATTGTATTTTAATTTTATTTAGTGATATGTGAAAATTTGAAGAAAGAAATAGTGTGCTGATATTAGTTTTTGTTAAGTAACTAAGGTGATAATTAAGGTTGTTGATTTTTTAAAAATAAAGCTGTTGTTTTTCTGTTGCTTAAATTTATTTTTATTTAAAAAGGAGTTAAAGGTGTAAACTTGAACATAAAATAATCAACAAGTGATTATGCTAAAAGCGTATAACGTGTTGTATAAGAATTAAAAGGTTTGGGCACAAGTTCGTCGAATAAGACTGATGGTTAAAATTATTTTGGTGATTGGAAGTTATCTAATATGGAAAAGATCACAGCAACAGCAGCAGGATTCCACTGGCAACAAAATATAACTTTATTTTGAAAAATCATCACCAGCGACTTGTATCTAGGTAGATCCGTATTTTCTAACTAAAGTTTATTTCCATTGTTTAAAATTATTTTATTTTCTGACCCTCATTTGAAATTGCTTTAATTTCTATCCTTTATACCAAGTTACCACTTTTTCAAATCACTATTTAAAATTTATTATATTTTTGACCACCACTTAAGGTATCACCATTTTAAGTACCATCATTTGAAGCTCTATAGATTTTGTATAAAAATCAGTTAAATAAATTTAAGGAAATGTTGACGACACTTAGACAAGACTAGATATGAATCTGATCGCTTCTAATACTTTCAATGATTGCTCTTGTTTTGCTCTTCGTCTTTCAGATAGATTAATATGAAGATTTAATTATACTTGTTACAGATCAATGATTTTTTTTCGTGGTCGTTTAAAATTAGCCGATTGGCTCTTGGTCTTGAACTTGCGTATTTATGTAATTAGTAAATTGTAATAAATGTTTTTTAACATAGAGACACTTTCTTCAATCTAAGTAAAATAAACATATTGTGATTGTTGATGAATTAGTGCTCTCAATGCATGTATTAAATATTATAATTTTATACCATAGCTTAAAGTAGCAAGTAAAAACGATCATTGGAAAACATAGTCATTAGATTTGTATAAGTAATCTATGGCTGTCCTTTTTAGTTCTCATTTTGATTCCAGTATTGCAAGTGAATAAAGACGAGACATCACATTTTGCGTGCAACCATATTTACAGACTTGGTTTTGTACTTAAACGAAATGACTATAGTTGGGAGACATTTGTCTGAAAAAGCAGTAAATCAACTAATGCCAACTCGTAGGCTAAATTGTGATCAATATAGGAATAAAGTTGAACGATAAATTAGAAATACTATTTGAAACTAAAGTCTAAACGGCCTTTGTACTTGCAAATTATATTAAAAGTAAAAAAAAATCAATGTGATTAACACAATCAAAAATTCGACTTCACAGTCCAAATTATATTCAAAAACGCATAGTCGCGTTAAGAAAATATTGAATTGGTCAAAATTCGAAATTCAAAATCAACGTTCAAATTACGGCCAAACTAATGAATCTTACTGAATGTTGCAACCAATTCAAATTTAGACCAAAACGCTAGATGCTCAACAAAACCATTGTAAGGCTAATAAATTGAGTTGCTACGAGTAAAAATGAGAGTTACATAACTAAGTTTTGATTTACCCTGAAGGAGCGGGGTCCCCATAATAATATATTACTGCGTCGATCAACCGCAGTGGTGCGGGGAAAGGGTCATACAAAAGAAATTATAAAAGAAAATGTCAAAGATTAAAAAATAAGAACAATAAAGTGGTTGAACTATAAATAAAATACCTTATGCTAACCACTTACCCTGAAAGGTTTTTACTCATGTCATAATTAAGGGGCGCCAAACCGCCTGTCACAACTACCCCGTCGATATTTCACACTATACAGATGCCGGTTATTCCGCGTGTATCTTTTGCTTCGGTTTCCTAAATCCTTCCCATTAGACTTTACTGCTCTCGAAAATACCTTAAAACCCTTATTACGAAAATTTTAGTTCAATTAAATAAAATTGAAAATAAAATACCTTTCAATCACTGGTGTACATCCCCCTGCAACAGCCGGCGTATTTCACTTATATCGCTCGCCGCATATTTTCCTTGCGGGAACGCAATTAAATTTTCTTTGAAGTTGTGTTTTCGTTTACTGTTAAAACCCCCCACTATTCGTACGTTTTTCTACACTTTGATTTTATTTAACGGTTTGCTGATAATTATTTCATGCTTTTCCATCGTATGTCTAACTACCGTATTTCCCCCACTATAAAATTTTATTAATTGTGGTCAGCATACGGTAGTAATACAATGTAACAAGTTTAATATATTGTCACGTTCACTATGTAATTCGCATTGTTGTTGCAATATGGAATTATTTTTATGTCCTTGGTATTCGGGACGGACGATATCGGTCTACTGTAAATTATCTTGCAAAATAGATCTGCAGTCAAAATTAAAACTAAAATAAGTATCCAAAATTAATGCAAAAATTATGATTTGTACCGGCGTTATGTTTTTAAAATATAAATTGAAATTAAAAGAGCACTGTAGCTAGGAATTTGAAGTCAGACAGAGTTGACAGCACTAGAGAGTTTTACACCGTTTTACTTTGTTATAGGTCAGAACTTTTTATGCAAAGGGCTAGCAAAACACAAACGCATATCTTGTTGTTTAAACCACAATAAGGTAGTGCTAATGACTTAGTGTGTGATTTCCAGAAATAAGCCTTGACTTTAATCTTTGAAAGTAAAAGACACTTTTGTTTACCGATGGTATATAACACCACGAGCAAATTATCCATTTTGTCGTTTTTTTTAGATATTTTTTTCTTCGGGTGTTGTCCTATTCTTTAGAGGACCGCCATCGTTGGTTGCAAACTTCTTGACATATTCAATTGTAAAAATTTCTTTTTTCTACGAATCGCTGAAACAGGTGATTTATAACTTCATAGAAATACTTTAACTGATGCCTAACAAAGAGACAGATTGATATCTACCAATAAAAACCATTTCTTAAAAAATAACTTAAAATTTAAAGGAATACTTTTACAAGTGTCTGTACGTGTACGTGTAAAGTAAAGAGGCGACACATCACAGAAAGCGTTTTTGCGAGGAACCGACTTTTCTTTCTAATTAGCAGGTCACTGATCCCAATGAAGTTGTGAATCAAACATAATATTCTTAATTTTGTGGGAGCACCTACTTTAGTTGATGTTTAGAAAGAGAAGTAATTATTTATGCAAAAGTATGATTTTTTTTAAAATTAAAAACATTAATCTAATGTTTACAAAATGTGTGTACCTACGTACTCACCCATTCTAACTGCATACAAAAGTGTTCAAAATGTCTTCCATTTTATTGAATAGACAAACCTGCTTTTCAGTGCCGAATTTGTAAGAAAGGTTAACAAAATTTTCGTAATAGTTTCCTTTTAGTTATAGTAAAGAAGTTTGCAACCAGTTTTAAGTGTAAATACAAAAAGTGATGCTTAGCTAGTTTAGAAATGGTCGATGAACAATCAGAATAAATAGCGTATTTATTTTAACTACACTACAATGAGTTATTCTGATACAGAAAAATAAATAGAGAATAGCTAAATTACATTGATGGCCTGCATTATGTATCATTACGGCGTTCATATCACTGTCACTGCTTATAACAACACCGATCATTAGCCTAATTTTGTAGCTCCTTATACCCCAACGCTTACTGGTGTGCATAAGTGCAATGCTTGGATATTTTAGATCCTCATTTGAAATAGTGCTTCGGCATAACACTGTGCAATCTACTTTTGTGGTTATTTAAAATTAATGTTATAAATAGGGTATGGGGTTAGTTTGTTGTTTTGTGGAGTTTCTTAATAGATAGAGCGTATGACATTAATGTGAACATTGATAATGCGGGACAGTTGCACTAACGTATCGCTAATGTAGTGGAACTAAACGCAAACTATGATGTTAGTGTTTATGAAACTATTCTACAAAGCTTGAAAGTCTGTGTATTCAACCAAATGAAGGGCATTTTAAACGCCTTTTGTAGGCAGCCAGAATGTACACACATTTCATAAACTTTGTTTAAAGTTTTTAATTTTTAAGAAATTATGCTTTTTCCAAAAAGGATTACTCTACTCTTTTAAATATCAGTTAAGGTAGATATTCCCACAAAGTTGAGAATTTTATGTGTGAACTTCATTGGATAAAGTGACAGCTAATTAGAATAATTCAAATCGGTTCCTCGCAAAATCACTCTCTGTAGTGTGTCGCCTCTTTACTTTACACGTATACGTACAGATATTTTTAAAAGCATCTGTTTAAACTTACAGTAGTTATTTTTAAAAATTAATTTTTTATGCGTAAATATCAATCTACGTCCGTTTCTTAAATATCAGTTATAATATTTGTATGAAGTTGTGAATCCCCTGTGCATAAGCGTGAGTAAAGACTTTAATTTTGCTGAAATTTTAGTCAAATATATAATTAGTTGCTTTCTCGACTCAGTGTGACACTCAAGCTGAGAAATATTTCAGCAACAAAGTTTTGTAGATTTCCCATTTTGAAACAACATACTATCTTGTTTACAGTCAATATTGTTGTCAATTTATATTCCACTTTTAGGTACTAAACTTTTAATTTGTTCAATAGGTTTTAGATTATCAAAGATTTACTTAGCGTCAGTGCCCTGAATTGCGTTTTGCGTTTCAATTCCAAGTATATTGCCACTAGCAAATTTAAAGCATCACTAATTAAGCACTAAAACAACTTTAACAGAAAGATATACATTGAATCGTAAACAACTAAAGTGCGATGAGTTGGGTCTTGCTTTAAGATGAGGACATAGATGTTGACTAAGCATCCGTTAAGTATACGTGACATATACCGCAACATCCATTACCATTATAGATCATGATTTATCACATAACCAACATTGAGTATATTCCAAAATAATTATTGACATAAGTAGCTTTAGATTGATGTTAATAACAGTAGTATCTTTATTTGAATAATAAGCCTTACAAAATTAGTAAAGCTAAATGCATAGCATCTGTTGTGTTTGTATCAAGCCTAAATGTGTAAATCCTACTGACAATTGTAATGTACAACAGCCTTAGCAATCCAGAAACCTGTGATAACGTCAGTAAAACATTAGAAAATATCCGCAACCCTGGACTACGTTAGTATCAATGGCTGTTGATATATTTCATCTGCTCTATTGATTGGAATTTCATAGCCAACTCTAAAATACTTTTGCAAAATCTCTGAAATATTGGAAAATATTTGCAACCCCAGATAGCGTTAATTTTAGTGATTGCTGAACTATTGCCTCTATTAATTGGAATATAGCCAAATGATCTGATACAGTTAAGTGAAACTTTTACAGTTAAAGCATAGAATCACCATTAAGACTACCTGAATTTTTTCACGATAAAAAAATCTACTGAAAAAGTTCTAAAGGGATGTTTGTATAAAATTTGTTTCTATTTTATACTTTTGAAAACAATACATTTTGTTTCAAATACCCGACGTATTAGCCTTTGCTTTTAGACTTTTTAGAAATTTTATTCACCAACACATGAAAATAATAGTTGATGTTTATCAAATGAATAACGACGAGGCAGAATCAACCAAATAACCTCTACCATTATATAAAAGCATATACACAATTGACGCATTGAACAGTCTCACCTCAGATAAATTTAGGTCTATACTGTATAAATAACAAAATCCACTCTAACGGCTAGTTACAGCTTAATTTTACACCAAAATGATCAGAATCGATAAATATTGCGTTTTAGTGAGCCTTAAGTATAATTACAAAAATACATCTCAACATTTTATTTAGATAAGCGTAATCCCAATTACTGAGACAATTAAATGTAAAAAGAAGATCGTGGATTATTTGCAAACACTTCAACAATCTCAAGATACAGCTGTTGTATATGGCTTAAACTAATAGTTTTTCTGAACTTCACACGTGATTATAACCAAGAGCGTTGCCTGTAATTGTATAAAATTATGCTTTAAATTGACTCCGCTCTATGTAATTCACTTTTCCCAAGAAAGTGTAAATTGCGTAATGAGTTACAAATAAATGAACGCTAGTTATGTATTCCCCCATTTATATATCTATAACAGAATAGAATTTATTAGGAATTATTAAAAATTGTTAAAAAAACAACAACGCAAATTTAAGGATAAACCAGAAAGATTATTGAAAGTTCACAAGCAAGTTGTAAGAACGGATGCAATACACTGTATTCCAGACAGTAAGTGATACTGCAGGTGCAGGTCTCAGACGTTTAAGAATCCGCGATTACGTAGAAATTAAGATTGTTATATTGTACAATGAATAGAGTTAAGAAATAAGCAGAAATGAGCTCTGCAAGTTTCCACAGACATGTGAGGGGCAGGGACAACATAAATACCCCAAGATCCCCAACACCAGCAGTCGGTCTTGAGTATTTCAGCTTTAACATTGCCGTTTACTTAAGCTACTCGCCCTTATTAAACTCCAATTATTTTTTAATTTTTGACTTGGAGTATTTTAAATTAGTTTGTCAAAATTCCATTGTAATTTCTGTTTAACCAAATAAACTGTTACAAGTGATTTTGGAACAAGTTTTAAAAAAGACCGTTTCCAAGGCCCGAAACGTAACTGGCGCATCCGTACGGATCCAGAAAGGCACTACGGATCCAAAAATCGGAGAACTGGTGACCAATAACTTCAATTCCCAATTCTGGATGAACCCAAACAAAGTTGAACGAGGTACAAGCATCGACCGAAGCCAACCAAACAAATTTGGACGAGGTACAAGAATCGACCGAGCCCAAAGAAACAAAACGTGGACGAAGTACAAAAATCGACAGAGGCCACAGCCAGAAAACAAAAGAAAAAGACGATGAAAATTATGTAAGTTCATTTTCCTAAAACAATTTATTCTTTTTACAAATTTATTGATATTAGCTAGTAAGAGAAAACATTTTTTGTTTTTATGTATGTATAAATTTTAATTATCGCAATTTATGCCATTTTATAAAAATAATTTACTTATCTATTAAGAGAAATTATTTTTAAATACGAGTAGTTATTTTTAAAACAAGAAAGTTTATTTTAAACAAGAAAACCGAAAAGACGCATTTATATACGCAATTATTAGTACAGATTATATTTACGAATTAGTATTAAAACAAAAACGATTTTAAGATACAAAAATAGAACGCAACTAATTTCTACCATTTTATCCCCACAAGCTAATAGAAACGGTTATTCAAAACCTTATCAAACTCTATAAATTATACACTTCAGCGCAACAAATTGACCGAAGTGCGTAATTGTAGAAACATCTTTTAAATTAACCCATAACACGTTGAAACAAAGCTTGCAATTTTATATTGCGATTCCTACACAAATTATAACCGGAAACCCTACTGAATAAAACCATTCAGACAAAATCAAACTTTATGAAGTATAATTAAATATTTCTCAGCACGAGGGTATCTAATTATATAAAAGCATTACGCAATTTATTTAAATTTACTACCGAGACTGAAAATAAAAACCTTTCAGTAGGCTAAAACTTTGTATTTAGACAACTTATTGTTTAAATTATAAAGGAGACATTGATGCAACTATTGTAACGAAACGGTAGACTGAAATCTTGCAACTCTATATTTAGACATTCAAGGTAACTAGAGAATACAATTAAAAGAAAGCATTCTTATGCACTTATCAATTACAATGCCTACGGAGACGAGATAATTAGAGCAGACTCAATTAATCAGCAGGACTAAAATAAAATCATAAATGTTGCAATAAAACTTACAAAGTACAGCGCAATTATTTCAATAAATTATTAATCCACATAGAAACTTTTAAGAAAATGAAAATCCGCGACAACCATAACATCCGCGTAGTATAAAAATGAACAAATTCAAGGCTACAGCAATTAACCTGACAATACCAAGCACAAATTGCTCCATTTAATTATAACACTGTATAACTACGTATAAAATATAAGTAAAGCAATTCTTTAAATAATCCAACACAATCCAAACTGAAAATTAACAAACTAAACTAAAAAGTAACGATACAGATTGTAAAATAAATCTCAATTTATACAAAAATTTGAAAGTAATTAAAACCGAAAATAACTATTAATTATTAGAACAACCCTTAACAATCATGAGTTCAGATATGAAAATTTAGCTCGACAGTATACCCCAAATTAACTGAGATCCAGTCCTTCTAGAAATTTCATTACAGCGTGTGAAATATTTTAGAAAACCTTTTACAAACCAGGAGATAGCGTACGAAATTCTCTACTTTTACGCCTGAGAGTAGGTAAACTGACCGGACGAGCACTATCGCTAATAGATAGCCGAGACGATTTCAAACTGTGGGAAGATTTTAAACGCATATTGATAGCATATTTCGGCGACCAACGCAACATCAAACGTCTTATCCGCAACCTAATAAACTTTAGAATGAATGGTAACCAATGCCCGTATCAATTCGGAATAAAATGCCAAGACGTAGGAAGTTTAATTCTAACAAAATTAAAAGTCGAAGAACCCGACCAAAATATCCGTCTACTAAAGACAAAAATGTATGACGAGATGGAACTAGACACCATACATTTGACACAGAATAAAGAGCCAAAAACCGCGATTAAAATTTTAAACGAAGCAATCGATATAAAATCAAATGAATTTATAATTACCGAAGTTTTAACTAACCCCCAATCCCGTAAAATATACAAAAATAGATAACAAGGAAATATACCAAATTCAAATTTCTAAGGACGATAATGAAAAACAAATAATTAAAATTCTAAAAGAATACACCCCCGAGAAAAAGCGATTTTACTTTTATTTCCACACCGAACATTTACATAAACGATTCTCAGAATTATACGTTACATTAAATAATTGCAGCCCTAAACTTATTTGATGCACAAGAAAAGTAATAACCTTAGACGACTCTGCAGAAATAAATGACGTAATTAGAAATCAACACGAAGGCAAAACCAAGCATCGTGGAATTAATGAAACATTAAAGCAACTTATAAGACGATACTATTTTAAAGATATGAAAGAGTTAAACACAGATTTTATCAACCAATGTGAACTATGCGATAAAGCAAAATACGACAGAACACCTCCAAAAATACCCCTAATATTAACCAAAACACCTGAAAAACTTTTTCAAAAATTACATGCCGACACTCTAGTACAAGAAGCACAAAACTTTTTAACCATTTTAGATGCATTCACCAAAATAGGCCAAGCAATACCCATCACCTCTTATAATGGCATTGACGTCACACAAGGACTTTTACAATACTTTACATTTTATGGCACACCCGAAACAATAAGTTTAGAAAACGACAGCGAATTTAAAAATGAAACCATACAAAACACCCTAGAATTCCACAAAATAAACATTTATTTTATAACCGAAAACCACCCGGAATCAAACGGACTAAATGAAAAACTACATTTAAACCTATTAGAGCAAATAAGTTGATTAAGATTAACTTACAAATAGGAGCACATCTCCAATTTAACGTCATACGCACTAATCGCTTACAACAATACGATTCACTCATCGACAAATTTTAAACCTCTAGAATTCACATTAGGACATACAGATTCCCGCAACTCTTGCGACATGCACTATAACAAAGAAGTATATCAGCAATATGCCAAAGACCACAAAGAAAATTAAAACAACTTACGATAAAGTAAGAGATAAAGTAGATAACGACAAAGAACGTATTACCACAACCCACGATAACAATACCGATGCAAACAAATTTTTAATAAGACAAACCCTATACTAGAAAAATTTTCAAAGTAAGAGACACAAAACGGCACCCAGAAATTTAGGCCCGTATAAAATTTAAAAAATATCAGACAAAAATATAGCTGTGGTAAACAACGGCAAGAGAATAAAATACACTCATTTGGAAAACTTAAACACCCTGTAATTTCAGATAGACAGCCATTACCCTCACCGTCAACCTCCGCCCGGGTACACGGACACGATGTATTAATTGAAGATATAAAAAACAACCCAGGTATACTACCAATAAAATTGGGAAGTATGCAAAATACAATACACTATTGAACATTTGCACAAAAATTCGATATAGCGGAATTAAAACAAGAATTACAAATAATCAAAGATAATTATTACCGATTAAAATAATCAATGGACACAGCCAAATTCGGAAAGGAATGCGCCATAGAAATAATAAATTACAACAGCATAAAACAAAACATTTTAAGGAACACAGAAGATAAATTTAATAGATTAATACCCACAGAACAAATTACAAGACGACAAGGAGGACTAATTAACGTCTAGGTAACATAATAAAACTATCACAGGCAATTTAGATAACCAAGACGCAGAACTTTATAACAACGCAATACAGCAGTTAATTGAAAATAAAAACTATATAAAAACCATTGTTAGCAACCAAATATCTCTAACCCAATCAACTATTATAAAATTCAACAATACGTTAAGGAAACTATTACGAAATCAAGATTAGTATAGCCAATAGAATACAAACCCTTAAAACTAACATGCAAAACCACTATGTTAGGAATGCGAGACTTAATTAGATTTAATACAATATTCACCCCAATGGTATCAACCCTTACTGTAATTCAACAAATTTTAGTCACATTAGAAAACGCTGTAACATTTGCAAAATTAAATACACTGCACTTCAGTATCATATAGAACCAACTGACTTATTAAAATAATTATTAAGAATTAGATCCTTCATAACTAATAGTAAATAATTCTTTGATATAATAGAATCAAACATTCTCATATAGCTATAGTGAAAGGCTATGTGAAGAATAACGAAATCACATTTTTAATAGAAATCCTGATAGTAGAAAGTAACAATATATAATTATTATCATTTATTTGATTTTCCAAAGAAAATTACTAGCATATATGAAGTTATCATACCCAAAACCAAGTTTCTATCCTTAAATGAACTAAGATATGGTTACGCAAACGAAAAATGTATTAAAGTAACACCAAATCAATACTTATGCCAATCATTAACAACAACTATTCAAGAAAACAGCCCTTGCGAAATACAATTATTAAAATTTTCAAACCATTATGACAACTGTGAAGCCAAACCCGTACAAATCACCAGTATGAAAATTCAAAAAGTTACAGAAAACAAATGGATTGCCATATTCCGAACAGAAGTAATAGCAACCGCACATTGCAATCAAGAGGAGAACAATTTATCATTAACCAGAAGCAAAATGATCACCCTTAAAGAGGACTGTTATTTAAAGTTAAAGAACGAAATCATCAGAGTATATCAACACCCACAGTAGCCAAGACATTCGCAAATTTACCGCACATATTGACAAATGATCAAAACCTTCAGAGGAAGAGAATTTTCCAACAGAGTTTAGACCGCCTTAACTCCAATAAAACCGATTTCGTGCAACGATTTGTTACAACAGATGAAACTTGGGTTCACTGTTATACCCCTGAAACCAAACAACAATCTAAACAATAGAGACATAGGGGATCTCCACAACCAAAGAACGCAATGTCCGTGAAGTCGGCTGGAAAATTTATGGCATCAGTTTTTTTGGGATGTTAAAAGTGTGCTACTAATTGACTCTCTTTCCAATGGCCAAGCAATAAACGGTGAATATTACGCTAAACTTGTATACCAACTGGATAAAAATTTTCGTGAAAAAAGACCTGCATTGCGTAAGAAGAAGATCATTTTCCATTAGGATAATGCACATCCACATACAAGTGCAGTAGCAATGCAAAAATTGAATGATATGAAGTACGATCTGTTGCAACATCTACCTTATTCGCCTGATTTGGCTCCTTCTGACTTACACCTATTTCCATGACTAAAAATTTTCCTTGGGGGAAAACGATTTTCCACAGACGAAGAGGTAAAAACAGCTGTCGACGACTATTTTTGAGGCTTTGACGAATCGCACTTTCGTGATGGCATAATAGGTTTGGAACATCGCTGTATGAAGTGTATTCAACTTGACGGAAATTATGTTGGAAAATAAACTATATTTTAAAAACAAATTTTTCATTTCTCCCTTTGTTTCGCTAACTTTTCAAACCATTCTTGTATAAAGAACGAAAATCTGTTTTGTTATTGTACATGCAATAAGTAATAAATTCTATTTATCGTAAAACTACAAATTTTAGGGACACGTACTGTTTAAATTAATTAAAGTACAAGTTAGGTCATATATCTGTTGCCGAATAAGCTCATGTGCTAAATTTTAATCTGTGTTCAAAACAGCTTGCTTAAAAGCTTTTTTGCAGTGATTTAAATTGAGAAAACAATTTATATTTAAATGAAGGTGCTTCTGCACTTGTTCTTTATTGTAAAGATGAAGTCCTGATAAATTTAAACCCACACTAAATAACACTGGCTGTACACATAGGGTAGATATAGCAAACGTGGTTGTAGTTATTTCTCTTTGAGATAATTAGTGAATTCTATCATTTTTGCTTATTGCATTGCAGATTTGTATTAGTAGCAATTACTAAAATATTTATATGTGGCTAATAATAATATTCAATTTGTAACAAAATTATTACCTGCCAGAACGAGCAACAATGCTATTTTAAGTAAACTAAATTGATGGGTAGTTATTTGATAAAAGGACATGTTCAAATTTTGCTTTTCACACTCTACATGTGTGTATGTTTATATATATATATATATATATAATTGCATTTGTTATGTGTATTTGTATTTATATTTATGTATGCATGTTTAAATGTGTATGTACGTACTCACATGCGTGTATTTGTGTATATTTATGTTTGTCTGTTATGCACTTGTACACATATGTATTTATTTATGATTATTTGAATGTGTGTATATGTGTACATTCCTTTTATGAATGTGTACATATATGATGATAATAAAATAAAATCAAAATCAAGCAGTTTCGGACACTTCAAAAAGACATTCTAAAAATACTTTTATAATTTATTCACACTTTTATTTCTACAAAATACCAATTTAAGAAGCGAAGAAACAACTATATTATACATATAAAAATAAAAATGTTATTTTAGATGTCAATTAGATATCCTCATATTGTAAGTTGGAATTAATGTTTAATTTATATCCCAGTTGTGTATTATTCATTTTAAAAGCCTTTGAAAAAGAATTAAAAATATCCGAAATTTAGGCGTTTTATAAAGAGATTACTTTACCATCAGCAGACCTCAAGCACATTATCTAAATAATTTGCTGTAGTACTCCCCCCCCTACTTGTGCAGCCGGATGTAATAAACGTTCTGCTGCACGCCACCTCTCTGTGTTTCTCTCAAGTTTTCTTTTAATTTTATTATGCCACGGCTAGCCCTTTTTAATTTACACAGAGTGCACAAGGTTACGAAGATCAGGTTTCATTTGCCCCTTTATGAATACCTGTTTGAATTGATAAAACGAAGACAATCAACATTCATATAATGAAACTAAATAATATTTACACTTCACAATTTTAGTAATTCTTTAAATACACCTTCAATCAATTAATATGATATGGATTATTTATCCCAAAATTTATATCTTTTTAATTCAAAATAAAGTCACTAAAACAACACCCTTTTACAAAAAATCTGGAACGTTCGAGACCTTTTTATGATTATTACGTAAGTTTCATCGTACTCAATGCCCTTGTTGACTCTTTACAAATTAGTGAGAAAATTGATATATTCAATGTTAAAATTTAAGTTAGAAAAGATTCCTTAAAACTAGGTAGGTCTGACCTGATTTGTTTCGTGTTGTGAATTAACACCTCCTTGTTATCTTCAATCGAAACCAATGCCCGGCTTTGTACTCCTTAACATACGTTGAACCAACATTTCAGTACGGTTACCTTTTGTTTCCGAAATTACCTCGTGCTTTATTCTATATTTCTCTGTATATGCTTTAAATACCACTTGGAATTCCAGACTTCGGATCATAAATTAGCAGCGTATTAAATTAGAATTGTCCCAGAATTCCAGATCAGAATTAGAATTAAAATTAAAATTGCTTTTGACGCAGATTAGAATTAGAATTGTTTTCGACGCAGATTAGAATTAAACCAGAAATAGTCCAGAAGCCGTTTTCTGAAAAAAACGGCAAAAACTCTTCATATATTCTTAACGCAATTGTTGCATAGCAATATTTTTACTATAATATAAATTTTATTTATTTGACGCCTAGATTTTTGATTAAAAGTGTTGTGGATTCAACGCGCATCAAGTTGCGACTGAGCTGCCTTATCACCAGTGGGTGTTATATAACTTTTTCCCACTACATTTGGATTGGTTTTCCAAGCAGTCTTGCAGATTGTTTCCACCAGCCACGTTTGTCTTTAATCTTTCAAGCTGATTTCTGATGAAACTATTTCGGATTTTCATATTATGCTTGTAATTTGCTATTGTAATCGTGGCCTGACTGTTAACCTATGACTGTTGTTTTGTGTAGATAAGCTCTTGGATAATTGTACAAAATAAATGACGTAACACGATCGTTGTTTTCGTATTTATTTAAACTGATCTTTGAAACTGCGTTTTCTTATCAAGCGTTTATTGTTCGTTCTTTATCACAAACGTAATTGCATGAGGATTTATTAGGTTTTGTCTTATCTTCTGCGTCTTTAATTACATGTACGATTACTTCTCTGCTGAATACGCATTCTATTACTGAAGATATTCTTGCTGGCATTGATTAAAGTTAATTATGGTCTATATACAAGGTGTTAAATGCTTGCTATTTACATAATGTACGAATTACTTATTTTCCTGCTAAATAAATGCAGTTTTCTGATTTCCATCGCTATTTATTGTTACTATTCGACTCTTACTACTCAATACACCTATAAACAACCCCTTATCACAGCAATATATATATATATATATATATATAGGGTGCCCACAATCTATCTCCGTATATGGGTAACTTTTTTATTATAGAAGATACAATGTTGGTTAAATTAGCAAAGTTGAAGAGAAATTTACGAGTAGTATGATGCTTTTTTGAAAACTCACCTAGATGCTCAACTTTTTTAGATATTTGAAAAAAACTGAAATTTGCCATTTTCTTCAAACGCTAATAACTTTTTAACGGTTTAACCTATAGAGAAAATAAAAACTGCTTGTAAGGTAGCTTTTTACGTAGAATTCAATAGCGTATATGACAATTTTAATTGGAAATGGGTTTTCAAGCTACAAACATAACCTCACTTTTTTTAAATGGAAACCCTAGTTCAATATAACCCAAATGGAAAGGTTTTTCTTTTCTGATTACCCTGATGTAAGGGTTGATATACTTATTTTCAGTAGTTTCTTCATAATAAAGAAAAAACGATTTATTTATTTGCGTACATCAAGGAGTCCATGGATACATATTACAAACAAACAAAATGTGTAAAAATCAATAATGGAAACACAAGTTTATTGTAACTAAATTTATTATAAACTAAGAAAAATAAAATACTTAAAAAATAAACTATCCATACAATACAAATAACTTAATCAAAGGAAACAAAAACTAATTAATGCGAATATGCCCACTCCTACATTAACATATGCTCAAAATGACCTCCATTAGCTTGCAAACACATTTCGCACCTTTTAATTAGGTTTTGGTGCACCTTATTTAACGTTTGTGGTTTTATACTTGTAATAGCTGCTGTAATACTATCTTTGAGTTGCTCAATGTTATTGGGTTTTTTTAGCATACACTACATCCTTTACAGTACCCCAAAGAAAAAAATCCAGTGGCGATAGTTCTGGTGATCTTGCCGGCCATGGAACAGGACCTGCATTGCCAATCCAATTGTGAGCAGGTGCACCGTCATGCTGAAAATATTTTAAGTTTTGCAGTAAATGAAGTGGCAAATTATCTAGCATTTCTTGCAATTCGTTTTGTAGAAAATTCAAATAGTGTACACCATTTAAATTATAATTATAGAAGAAAGGCCCAAGTATTTTATTACCAAAAATGGCACACCACACATTTATCGAAAATTGATGTTGATCCCGCCTTTCTTCTGTTAAATGGGGATTTTCCTGACTCAGTAGACTGTATTTTTCTGTTAACATGCCTTTGTTAGTAAATTTTGCTTCGTCGGTAAATATAATAGTGTGACTAAAACCAGGATTATTATTTGTTTCATTAAGAAACCACCTACAAAACTGTTGTCTTCTCTCACAATCCCCATGATACAGTGTATTGCTAACATGGGTTTTGTATGGTTTGTAGCGGTTTTGTTTTAAAATTAGGCGAACTTTTCTGTAGAAGTAGCGCACTCAATTGCAGTTTCTCGGGTGGACGCTGTTGGCTTAAAATTTATGTAGGCTAACACACGTTCTTCATCATCAGTTTTGAATTTTCTTTTACCATTACTGGGTTTTGTAAAAGCACCAAACCTTTTAAATTGTTTTCTAATTTAGAAAACAATCGTTTATCTGGCTGCCTTCTTTCCAAATATCTTTCATAATACATATCACCAGCAGCATCACAATTTCTGTTACAGGCATAGTAACAAAAGAGCATGTCATTTTTTCGTCGTTTGTATACATTCTCTATTATAATCAAATAAATTTAAAAGTCTTCTACACAAAATTTGCAACCCAGAGCAAATAAACACTTTAACTAATAATATCTGACAAATGCCAGTTGTTTTTGTTTATTTAAAATATGTATCCATGGACTCCTTGATGCCCGCAAATAAATAAATCGTTTTTCTTTATTATGAAGAAACTACTGAAAATAAGTATATCAACCCTTACATCAGGGTAATCAAAAAGAAAAACCTTTCCATTTGGGTTATATTGAACTATGGTTTCCATTTAAAAAAGTGAGGTTATGTTTGTAGCTTGAAAACCCATTTCCAATTAAAATTGTCATATACGCTATTGAATTCTACGTAAAAGTTACCTTACAAGCAGTTTTATTTTCTCTATAGGTTAAACCGTTAAAAGTTATTAGCGTTTGAAGAAAATGGCAAATTTCAGTTTTTTTCAAATATCTAAAAAAGTTGAGCATCTAGGTGACTTTTCAAAAAAGCATCATACTACTCGTAAATTTCTCTTCAACTTTGCTAATTTAACCAACATTGTATCTTCTATAATAAAAAAGTTACCCATATACGGAGATAGATTGTGGGCACCCTGTATATATATAACAGGGTGAGTCACGGAAAAGGCCACGGAGTTTTATAGCAAAACAGTGTATTTGTTCAAAGTTTTTTCACAGTAGATCTATGTAAGTCCGAAAGGGCTACATTTTAAAATTATTTTGATATATACAGGGTGCCCAAAGAAAAAGTTTCATATCAAAGTTATATTTTTTCTTGTGGAACAAATACGTGTTAAATTTCAAAAATATGCAAATTACGTCAAAGTTCGAAGAGATAGGTATAAATACCGTTTGATACACCATCAAAATCACTATAAGACTAACTGGTAAAATACAGGATGCTCCATTTAAAATAACAACGATATTATACGTTGAATTTGTCAATATTAAAACTACATTTTCTGAACACTCTGTATTGAATCTGCTTCTAGTAGGTTACTTGATCAGTGAAGGATACGATCTAATATTAAGTGTTAAAAATAAATTTGTCTGGGTAAATTGATTTTAGAATTATTTAATTTTTACGAAACCCTTAGAATTTTAGAAGAAGCAAAATAAATCAAAACTTTCTGCATTTAGGTATAATAAGCATTCAAATAAGTCTAGTTTATTTTCCACGTACAATTCAAAAATGCACCGAAAAATAGGATGTTCTACCAAAAAATATAAGTTTGATATGTAGCTTTTTCTTGGGGCACCCAGTATATATCAAAGTAATTTTAAAATGTAGCCCTTTCGGACTTACACAGATCTACTGTGAAAAGACTCTGAACAAATACACCGTTTTGCTATAAAATTCCGTGGCGTTCCACGTGACTCACCCTGTATATATATATATACATATATGTATGTATATATATATACATATATTGCTATGTTAATAAGGTCATTTAGGGGTGGATAGGATCACTAGTATAGTGCGCATCATGAATACAACATAAGGGTTCAAAAAACTAGAAATTTTACAAAGCAAATGAAAAATACAACGATTAGGTAGGAAAGCAAGTGACAACGCCCTGTATATAAATTATATTCATAATTATTTTAAGAAATGACAAGTACTCTAAAGATTTAATTAAATAAACAACTTGGCAAGTTATAAAACGACGCAAACGGAAACTCCAAAACAATACGCATGATAATGCATCATCATACATTAAGAATCCCAGTTAAACAAGCAGGTTTAAGAATGCGTAAGATACAAAACGCATATAATTTAATACATAAAATAAATTAAGACGACGTGATCAGAAAGGTAAAATCCAACACCTGATAGATTACAAATAAATACGGCATGGTGATAAAAGCAAAGTTCATCAAATTTATTGTACAAATAAAACGTACGTAACCAGGGAAAAAGAAAATTCAACAGAACCAATGCAATAACTTGAGATTTTGCGTGCATAAAATAGCGCATCAATTTCCATAGGAATACCCAAAGTCTTGTATATAAGAATCACGTACAAAGCTTAATTGTTGAACTATGCGCTTGTCAACAGATAGGCGGTTTCTTTTAAATACAACCGGATTTGAAAATAAATCAGTTTAACATGAATTAAGGCATAGTTCACATCACCTGAAAAAAATATTTACGTAAAAGAATTAAAAGTGAGTTTATAGTTAATAAACTGTATAATGGTGATAGCGCAAAATTAAATGAGGTTCGTCCTTTTAATTCTTAAAAACGTAAGTAACAAAAGGTTGTTTTTAAATCAAATTTTAAGTTTTACATTAACAAAAGGACTCTGAATAATTACTGGATCCAATGAAGAAATTCAAAAAGTTTTTAATTCAATTGTTAATTACTGGATTTGACTAGGAAGTTTAACAAAGGACGCTAAAATAATTTAAGAATTAATCAGCAGAAGCTATGCTAAGAAAAATGCAGACCTATCTAAAGTAGATCTGGATTCAATGTTGGGACTATTTAAATCATTAAGCTGAATACGGGAGCAGTTGAGACAGGAACTGGTTTGAGCTGGAGACAACAGTTTAGCCTATCCGAATATTTTGTTGTCCTTTATTTTGTGAATATTTTTAAAATTGCTTTCATGAAGACTTTATGTTAGGGTCAACAAAGATCGTTTTTAGTACACGTTATAATTTACGTAAAAATTGAAGCAAGTTTAATGGACGTTCGTGGGTCTTCAAATGATAATAATAGAGGTGATTTTTACTGGACTTTTGTTTAATTAACGGGAATGAGAATTATAGAAAGAATTTAATTTAATTATTAAAAGGAGGTTTTGTTCAAAAATTTATCAAACGTTTTGTACATTGTAAATATTTTGAGATTATTATAGTATTTGTGCTTAATGGTGTTTTGACTTAAAGAAACAGGAAGTAGAGGTAAAAGAAAATTTATAATTTTGTAGTCGTATTGTCGCAAGCTCCGTGCGTGATTAAAACGAAGCTAGTCGAGGTATTAAAAATTAAAATTAAAATAAAAGATTAAAATTGACAAAAAGAAAATTTTAACTCTTTATTTCACAAGAAGGGGAAACCGGGTTGTTGCAACGATATCACAACAATATACATGTATTCACTTCTACATGTGTACATATAAATAAAATTTTGAAACTTTTACAATGACTGAGAAATTGTTATTGTACACAATTAATTTTAGGTAATTGAAGCTATTATAGTCTACATTTTAAAAGTGATGGACTAATTAAATTCAAGTCAACTTTAAATTAAGGATTAACAAAAGTTGTTAAATTGTTTATTATCAGGATTCAGATACTCTGTGAAAACTTGCGTTTTTTATGCTAAGGCACAGAAAATTATATGGTTTTATGTTGCGATATTACATTTTTAGATTTAGTCCAATAAAGCTGTTTTCACAAAGGATATTCCATGATTTGCAACGTGAATAACAACTTGGTACATTATTTATTTCGTTGACGTTATTACATTCCACAGCTTTCCGCATTTCTCTTGAGATAATTTTCAATGTTCATTTATTTAATTAGATGCAGTGGTGCTATCCCTTTTTCTTATCTCAGGATTATCTCACGCGTTCACGGAGTTTAATCCACCCATCGACTGTCGTATCTCGGAGGTTTCATTCTTTCAAGAACCTTTTGTCATTAATCTTTTATACCACGTTCATTTACATCCACTGGAAATTCTCGCAAAATTGTTAAAAATTAATTTACTGTTTCTTCTATCAACCCTTCATTCATTTTCTTTTACTTTCTCGCGCAAAGTTCAAGCTTTGTACTCGATAAAATAATCACACTACGAGATTAGAAAGCTTTACGGTGCTTCAGCTTTTTTGTAGATTTATGGTGTTCGGTGAAAATTAGTGTGATTATAGTGTTTCCCCTAAAATAACATTTAGACAGCAAAATTTAATTATTTATATTTCCGTTTTTATTCAACCTTCATTTGATGGGGACCTAACCCTTATCTATAAATTAATCCTGATTGGCGGCGCCCTCTTCCACTTTTAGTGTTTAGCTTTGAACACACACACACACACTCACACACAGACCCACACACACACACACACACACCCACACACACTCCACCACCACCATCATGTCCAATACCATGACGGCCAGCACCAGTCAGTTGTTTTCTCTTCGTAGTTTTCCATTTACTTTAGCCATTGGTTCCATGTCATTTTCCCTTTGGATGTTTTATGACGGAAAAATCGCTTTTTAACACCTTGGCGACACTTTTGATGCAAAACAGTGTTGTGAAAGCGTTTCATGATAGTAGAAAGTATACCATAAGGTGGTAACGGGGTCTTGGAAAGTTATGTTAGAATAGTAAACAGTGGACTACTGCTCCAAACCGATCTCGAAGTTATGACTATAACAGACAAGTTCATATTCGGTCATCTGCTCCTTTATAGTCATCCTTCAAGTAGTAGGTAGTCCATATTCTATAAACTCTTATTGGATTGCAATTATTAATAGATAACGTTAGTTATAGCAGTTTTTAGCTTTGAAAGGTTTGGTATAAGGAACAGTTCATGTATGTTCTTGGATAGTATATGCAATAGTTTTCAGATCTATTCAGCTAAGATATTGTGTTGTTGCAAGAAAAATTATTGACTAACAATGGATTTTGTTTGCTATCTATATGCCGCACAATACCTATACGTTTGCTGGCTGACTTAAAAAGTTTATTATCAAATCCAAACCTGTCATTTCTCCAGGGTAAGATTTTTCATGAGCGGTATATATTTTCACAAACTTTAGTACTTAAAACAGCATCAACTAGTAGATAACCTGGAGTACCAAATGAAATATAAACGACATGAGGTAAGCACTCTAGTTTCTGCATAATAACCTTTACTGCGAAACGTTTAAGTGTCAAATCCTTGTCAAATATTTAGTTGGGGACGCTAAGTTTGAGAAACTGTCAGCAGTTCAAACACTTCACAAAACTCGTGTTTAATCATACGGTTCTTGACTCTTTCAAAATAACTAGATACATTTATCAGCTTCATAGAACAAAGCATATAAAAACACCTTAAGCTAATAATTTTCTTTCATTCTGAAAGAAAATACTCCTGACAAATGTTTTAAGATAGAATTTCAGGCAAAGTTAATCCGACTAGAATTATATCCATTGTGGCTAAAACGTGACTTCATCCAATTTCAGTTGAGCTAGAGGATTATTATTATAGTTAGAACGGAAATGGGAAATAATGGTCTCCTTTTGATTGATTCCCCGATACCGAGGCTCTTGTAGAATGCTAATTTTACGCTATCCAAGATTAAGTTGTCTCTTGTAATTTATATATAGCGAGCGAAATTTGCTATTGGTTTCGACGCTCTAGTTTTAATTTTCTGGAAAAACAATACATATAAATAGAATGAAGATAATGGCGGTACACTCTGGATTATTTCATGTGCATGTAAACTAAAGAATTTGTTGCTCGATATGATTATATATGTCCAGCACCTATTTAATATGAAACGCCGAAGTACGTACGTGATAAGCATAAATGATTTCTGCCATTATTCAAATAATGAGATTGCGCATACTGAATTTAATTGTGGGGCTCTTGTGCTCTATCTTTATGATATATAGGATCCTGATAATCTTGAACGATTTTTATTTTCCTGGTGGCTAACGTGAGACAACTGTAAATCCAATTGCTTTAATATACAGGCGGCTCCGTGGCGTAGTTGGCATGCTTGTGACTACTATGCCCTAGGTCCCAGGTTCGATACCCAACACTGTTCGCTTGAAAAATGTTAGGCGAGCATTTTTCACAAAAATACCCTCGTTCGGATGAGATGTAAAATTGAGGTTCCAAAGTGTGTGTTGTCATGCACGTTAAAAATCTTTTCCTTGCTTGCAACAGCAAGGTTCCTCAAAATTCAAAATATTGCAGGTAAAAAAATATTCCCTTCCTGACCAATGTAATACCTTCGGGTGGAGCATTGGAAAATAAACTACAGTGCTTTAATATACAGAAGCGACTCCGTAACTCATTTGGTATGCGTGTGACTACTGAGCCCAAGGTTCTGGGTTCGAATCCTGACACGGTCCGCTTGAAAAATGTTAGACAAACATTTTTCGCAAAATTACGCCCTCATTTGGATGAGAGGTAAAATGTAGATTGGGGTGTGTTTTGTCACGTGCGTTAAAGACCACTACATTGTTTGGAACAGTAAATGTTCGACATAATTCAAAATTTCCAGATAAAAAACTCGCTTTCTAGTCAATGCAGTATCTTTGGGTAGAGCATTAGTAAATCAAATGTACTGCTTTAATATACAATATCATCATAAAGTAAGGGACGTACTTTAACGAATTATATTTCTTTAACTATTTAATATATTGGCAGAAAGTGAAAAAAAATGTTACGGTTTGTGTTTGGTTACCACTAATGTTTGATATGCAATATATAACATTTCTCATTCAACTCCATCAATTTGTTTCCTAATACTATCTTTAATTTTTCCAGTATTGCTGTCGAGTTTCCAACACCAACTCTTTAATAATTTCCTAGCAAGAAATCTGCCGGGTTAGTCAGGCAAACATGAGACGTATGAATTGTCAAAATGTTTGCTTATAATATATAACACTGGTGTATGGTAACAAAACTATCAATTTTGATATATCAACGAACTGAGGGCAATTTTAAGTAGTACATATATTACATGCAGGACGAGCGGGCCAAAAAGAAAAGCACGAAATCATCAACGGTATTGTTATGTCAGTGTTCTATAATATATTATGTATCTGTGTAGAGATGTAAGTTGGTATGACGGAAAAATATATGTAGGGTAACGTTGTATTTGGATGACGATGAATAAAGGGGTTGTCTTGGCATGCTCTTTTTAAGTGTTCTCGAAGTATTCAACAGTTCACTGGTACAAGTACATTATAGAGAGAAAGCTTACAGGTGTACTTACGTACACAACAACTGGCTACGAGGATCTTTCGAATCTACGGCATTTACGAAGAAATCATAACCTAAAAACACACGGTGCTACATCGGTATATGGTTACATCGATAATCTTTAAACATATTACACAATGCCCAATAATACAACTTCTGGAAGCGCTGCAACAACAGTAAGTGATACAACTCACGCAATCCACGCCGTATTTTCCATCGAAATATACGATATTTCAAAAAGATTTGATAGATGGTTAATGAGGTTGGAAAGCGCATTCAATGTTTTTTCTGTACTTCAAATAAAGAAAGCAGCTTATTTATTACACTATATGGGTTCTGACGCGTACGATGTCCTTTGTGCTAAAATTTAACCAGAAGTTCCTGAACAGAAAACATACGAACAACTTACCACGTTAATGAAATTACACTATAATACAGAGCCATTAGAAATCGCTGAGAACTTTCACTTCTTGCAGAGAAAACAGCGGGAAGGTGAAACTGTTCAGGAATATCTTACAGCTAACCGCGGAAAATAATAGTTCACATTTATTTTTGTGGTTGGCACGTTCAGCTGTTATTGTTGAAATCATATTTGATATTTGTTTTGTGGCTGTCACATCCAGCTGTTATTGTTATTTTGTTAGTGTTACACACTTCCGCAATGCCGGCGATATTTATTCATCAAGAATATGCCGACTTGATTTACATTTATGGATACTGCAAAGGGAAAGCTAACCGGGCCGTTGCTAAATACCAACACCGCTATCCTAACAGAAGAGTCCCTCGTAGAAGTGTATTTCAATCAGTTTTTGTTACTTCCCGTGAAACCGGCATATTTCTCAGTGCAAGAATCACATCGGAACGAGAAATTCGTCTTGATGTGCGTTTACAAGAAGAGATTCTTGATGTTGCGCACAGTAATCCAGGTGTAAGTTCAAGGCGCATTGCAAGTCGCTTTTAAATTAGTCAGACAACAGTATGAACGACTCTTCGCAGGAATGGGCTGTACACTTTCCTTGTTCAGCGGATCCAAAATTTTCAGAATGGTGACCCTGCCCTAAGCGTGCAATTTTGCAATTGAGTAAATCAAAATTATAAGCTATACCGTTACATTTTGTTTATGGATGAAGCACAATTCACACGCGATGGAGTTAACAATCATCATAATGAACATCGATAGTCAGATGAGAATCCCCATGCCACGGTTGATAGTAACTTTCATCATCGGTTTAGTATTAATGTGTGATGCGGAATGATCAACAATCAACTCCTTGGCCCGATTGTGTGAGATAGTCGTTTGACAGCGGACACTTATCTACAATTTTTGCAAAATCATTTAACAGACCTACTGAATGATGTACCTTTAGATATAAGACAAAATATGTACACTTCCAGCAGCACGACGGGACCCCGGCCCATTTTAGTAATACTGTACAAAATAACTTAGATAACCAGTTTCCTGACTACTAGATCGGCCGAGAAGGACCACAAAATTAGCCTTCGAGGTCTCCGGTCCTCACTCCTCTCGATTACTGTCTATGGGGGTGGCTAAAATTTTTAGTTTATGCTACAAAAGTTCAAATAAGAGAGGCATTATTAGAGCGCATCGTCAGTTCTGCCGCTGTTATAAAAAATGGCCAAAGCGGTCTCCAAAGAGTCACACGTGCGATCCACAAGCGAGCTAGTAAATACATCGAAGTTGACGGTGGTATTTTCGAAAGTATTCTACATTGAATTGTTTTTCCTTCACTTCTTGTATAGCATAGTAATTTATAATAAATGATTTGTTTCGTCATTGAGGTTCTGCTTTATTTTTTTAAGCGACATCTCCGTAAAGGTTAAGAATTGTAGAGATATTTATATGACCTTTTTTGTTTATTTTGATCTTCTGAACACGTTCCTCGAGTATAGCCGTTACGTCACCAATCACCTTGTATATACAACTTGTAAGTATATGTATGAGACAAACGATACTCCTACAGATTTTACACGTAACACTATAGTCACTATACCAAAAAAAAAAGATGCGGATAGATGTGAAAACTTTCGAACAATAAGTCAAAACGAAACATCATATTCTCTATACAAAAAAAAAGACGCGGATAGATGTGAAAACTTTGGAACAATAAGTTTGTCAGCACACGTATCACAAATATTAACGAGAATTGTAGCAAGACAGATAGAAGAACGGGCTGAGGAAGTACTAGGAGAACATCAATTTGGGTTTAGGCTTTAAGGGTGTTAATGGAGAAAATAATAGAAAGGAGAAAGTGTATATTGGGTCCGTAAATTTGGAAAAAGCATTCGACAATGTAAAATGAATTTTTTTTAAATACTCAAAAAGATTGGATTGAGTTATAGGGATAGAATAATAGTACATAGCTTATACCAAGAACAAACAGCGGTAATAGAATTCGAGAAGAAACGTAGAGAAGTAAATATTAGGAAAGGGGTGAAACATAGATGTGCTCTACCCCATTAATTTTTAACTTATATGTCAAAGAGAACAATGAATACTGTCAGATACAGAATGACATTTGGAGTTACTATGCAAGGACAAACGATTGATATGCTTAGATTTGCGGATGATATGGCGATATTAGCATCTAGCAAGAAAGAGTTAAAAGCAGCTCTAAATGAAATGGAAACAGTTTTAACAGTGAAATACGGTATGAAAATTAACAAAAATAAAACTAAAGTATTACTATGTAAAGGTTGGGTAAATAAGTCAAAAACCAAAATTCAAATAAGAAGCGAGAACATACAAGAGGTTAAGGATTTCAGCTACCTAGTAAGTCAAATAGAACAAGATGGGAAGAGCGCAAAAGATATAAAACAAAGATAAACGCAAGACCGTACTGCACTTAACAAGAAAAAGCAGCTACTATACTCAAAGACAACAAACATAGAAACAAGGAAAAGATTGCTGAAAACATGTGTGGAACACGACACTGTACGGATGTGAAACGTGAACTGTGGGAGATGCGGACTGGATAAAGCCTTTGAATTGTGGTGATACAGACGTATGATAAAGATGTCATGGACAGGCAAAGTGGTTCTCGAAATAGTAATGGAAGATAGAAATATGTGAAAAACAGTAAAAAATAGGAAAGATAAGATGATAGGACACATACTAGAGCATGAGGGAATAGAGCGTAATATATTAGTAGCAGAAAAAGAAAAAGGAGAGATAAAGATAGACCTAGATTAGACTATTGCACACAGATAGTGAAAGACGTAGGCAGTGTGAATTTCAGGGAAATGTCTAGGTTAGCTCAGAATAGGAAATCAGTAGCCGTACGCGTCCAACCAGTTCTGGAACTGAAGATTTATTGATGATGATGATACAAAATATTCACGCGGACAGAACACTAGTCTGGCCAGTACAATAGAATACAACCCTCACTAATAATACAGAAAATCAGCATAATAATTATGTTGTTTATTCCTGCACGTTTCTACATATTACACCCCAAGCATATACCGATAAAAGCGTACAACATAAATATGTAAACATTTATTTATTTATTGACAATAAAGGACACCAAACAGAAGGTATAAATCTTTCAATGAAGGTGCCGCAACTTTGCAATACTGCAGTGACAACGGAATTTTACAAATTCAAACTTAATCCTTAATAGCTTTGATGTAATAAAAAATAAATGACTATAAAGCTAAAAAACTAGTATAAAACTAAAATAATCAATATTTAACATAATACAAATAAAATGTTTCTATACAAATTTTTAACTTAACAAATTCAATGTTAAAACATTTGCATTAAATAGCATTTAAATTTTCGAAAACTAAAGCTAAATATATCCAGGTTGGTGCTGTGTACGTAATTATTGTAGTTACGCATAATTCTTGTGACTGGAGCATTTAAACCGTGATTGGTGTTACAGTGTTCTAAATATAACAAGAGTCTTACCTACTTACTACGCTCCAATGGCGAGTTTGCCCCAATAGAATCTACTAAACCCAAGAAACAAAATAAATATATACCATAGTGTATTTTGGTCCGATCAACAAGCCAACACTAATAACTAATCAAATACCATAACTGATGGATGATCATGAAGTCTATTTTCAAAACGTGTGAACTTAATTATCTATCAATATAAAAATACAATATCGCACAAACCTACACTAAGTTCTTATTCTAATAGTAGCAGCATTAAATAAACAACAAAAGTTTGCCCATCAATTTCTTAACATTGCTATAATACAAGTAAGTCCCACATATCATAAATGAGTAAAGAGATCAACACTTGTTGGACACTATGGTATTTCCTCACGTAAACTATTAAGGGTTCTTTGTAACTGCAATGCACCCATCGCATCATAACTTAGCCTGCATACAACGGCAGCCAGACGAAATGTGTTGTAACGCCAATATGAGATTTCTGTGTTAAGGTCAAGCAAGCATTGGTTCAAAAAAATCTAAGAATGCGGGTTAAAAATCCAGACTGAAAACATTACAATTTCTATTATAAAAACATCGCCCTACAAACACTCACCAGTCATAAAAAGAAAGCGAGTTTTTTACCATAAAAATTTTGCAACTGGCTGGTTGGGTTTATAATATTTATAATAAAAGCACCCACGCATACCAACACTCAAATGAGAATAGAATCTGTTCGACGAACGTATTATACATTTGTCTTCTAAAAAAACCCTCGGAGAACCTATCATAAAACAGCAACAACTTTGAGCATATTTCTAGCACTCACTGATTGCATAAACGCTGAATCTAATTACAATTAAATTAACTGATTTAACCTTAATAAATATTAAATACTATTGTATCAAATACGGCATGTATAATTGAGAAGTTTGTCAAAGGTGAAAATAAACATTTACTAAAATCTAGAAAATATTTAAACTACAAAATGGAACTAAAAATATTATATACTAATTACTATTTATGATATTATTAGCTATTGCTAATAAAAGTTTTTTGCCGAACGGTTTCGGCAAAACCTAATCGCTAGTTATAAAAAAAAATTATTTAAAATTTGGTACAGCTTCTCTAGATTGTGAAGTCATTTAATAGACCGCTTGATCAGAACACTATTTAGTACAAAAAAAGGTAAAACATCTGAACCCTTGTAACAAATCAACACTCTATGGACATGAATAAAACTAAAACCCCTTTTATATATCTTTTGAATGGTAAGTCAGGGCAAATAACTTTACCATAAAAGAGAGCTTAGGTGACAGATGGTAAACAGCTTTAGGTAAAGGGTATAAGTGTTATTACAGTATAGTTTGCGCATGACACCTATGAAAGACACAATAGTGGTCGTTGGTTTGTCGTATACTTAGTTGGATGTCAGATAGAAGGAAGAAAAGGATGGCACCACTACCCTTAATACTTTTATAAAAAGATGAACAACGTACAATGGGGAAAGATAAAAACCCTTATGCGGAAGGCACTAAGACGAGACTTGAAAACGGTTCCTACTAGAAGAGACTGCACGTGAAAGAAAGTTACAGTTAGTATATACAATGGTGTCGCTGTTTTTGGTCATAGATAAAGAACAATAATATGTGAAGTATTAAAACTTACTGATCAAATATAATAAGAGCATTACTCAATAGAGAATCATCTCCATTATTCAATTTAAGTAATTGTTGATTTTCAGTTACATATTATGAACTAAAGTATTTACGGAATAATTCTTAGTGGTCCAGTCTAAATAAAAAATAATTGTCTTTCGTCCATATCATTTAATTATTAACATTTATAAGACACGTAATATTTGCATGAATGAGCACTATTAACTTTCAGATTTGAATACTTTACCGATGGTTATTATAATTATTAAAATATTTAAGGTCAACCTAGAAACATTAATAAACTATTTGTTCAACTTTTCATTTGGCATAAACCTGATATCAAATGTAACAACCACAACGTATGCCTACTTAAACAATACTACGCATTCTTGATTCCAATAAATATTTAACAGAAACAATTTACTTGTTCAAAAACATTCTTTTATAAGAGAACAGCTAGTTCTACAATATGTGATATATATCTTTGAATGAAACTTTTCTTGGATTACTATACTAATTCATAAAACAACTAATAAACCACACTGTATGAAATACTAAAATATTGAACACGTAATTCTGTACATGAATTTATTTAATATTTCAACTACATGAGGTATTAAACGTGCACCAACATTTCGATAACGATTTATATCATAAATGAGAAATTAGTACCTATAAAAACAGCTCTTACTGTATTAATTGGAATAAACAATAAGCGTTAAAACTACTTTACCAAACAGTAGTGACGAAAAATCAATTGAAGTTCTGCATTATAGTTTCAAAAATAAATGGGAATTTGGGTATGTAATAAAAATTAGGAAATTGCATTATTTGATACAATTGGATGATAACCGCGTATGGAAAAGGCATGTAGATCAAATTAGGAAATAGGCAAAAATACACCTGTTACCCCAAAATTGGTATATGACCCTGATCTTAATACTATACCTTTTCAAACTGGGGTCGCATCAACAATACTGGGTGACACACCTAGAACGACCGATTTACTTAATACCCCAAGAAAACAAAATATTGTACATTCACCAGATACTGTTACAGACTTACCAGATGCACAATCTCAAACAGCAACTCAAAGTCTAGACGAATTACATACATCCTACTCAAATGCTTCTCCAACACTTCGGAGATCAAAGCGCATTGTCAAGCCTCCGAATAGACTCGATTTGTGAAATTCTTGTTCTTTTAGTTAGAATTGTATTCCTAAAAAGGGGAGAATTGTTATGTCAGTGTTCTATAATATATTATGTATCTGTGTAGAGATGTAAGTTGGTATGACGGAAAAATATATGTAGGGTAACGTTGTATTTGGATGACGATGAATAAAGGGGTTGTCTTGGCATGCTCTTTTTAAGTGTTCTCGAAGTATTCAACAGTTCACTGGTACAAGTACATTATAGAGAAAAAGCTTACAGGTGTACTTAAACACAACAGGTATGTTCTCCCAAATTGCGATATCAGAAAATGAAAAGAAAGAAATTGAATGCCACATTTAGATAGTCGGAGATTGGAGGCTTAAAGAATGAAACCAAAGACACACAACCCGATTTGCCCTAAAAAAATAATTAGTATATATACAACTTGTAAGTATATGTATGAGACAAGCGATATTCCCACAGATTACAAACGAACACCATAGTCACTATACAAAAAAAAAGATGCGGATAGATGTGAAAACATTCAAACAATAAGTTTGACAGCATAGTGTCAAGACGTAACACCGTAGTCACTATACAAAAAAAAAGATGCCGATAGATGTAAAAGTTTTCGAACAATAAGATTGACAGCACACGTGTCAAAAATATTAACGAGAATTGTACCAAGGAGGATGGAAGGTACGGGCTGAAGAAATACTAGGAGAAGATCAGTTTGGGTTTAGGTGCTAATGGAGAAAACAATAGAGGAGAAAGCGTGTACATAGGGTCTGTAGATGTGGAATAATCATTCGACAATGTAAAATGGGAAAAATATTTTGAAATACTCAAAAAGATTTCAATGAGTAAAAGTGATAGAATAATAGTACAAACAGCGGTAATAGAAATCGAGAAGGAACCTAGAGAAGTAAGTATTAGAAAAGGGGTGAAGTAGATGTCCACTACCCCATTAATTTTTAACTTATATATCGAACAGGCAATACTGTCAGATGCAGAAGGACATTTAGAATTACTATAGGAGGATAAACTATTGACATGCTTAGATTCGCGGATGATATGCCGATAGCAGCATCTAACACGGAAGAGTTAGAAACAGCAACCTGGTATCAAATGTAACAATCACAATATATGCTTGTTTATACAATACAACGCATTTTTAATTCGAATAAATATTTAACAGAACCAATTTAACTATTCAAAACTTTTTTTATAAGAAAGCAGCTTTTGTAAGGGGATTTCATCGGGACAAGAAAAGAAAATAAGTAATAAAATAAAAAAATAATAATAAAGATAAGAATGATAATATTAAGTAGACCAGTTTAAGTGTAAAAAGTAGAGTTACTTCTGAACTAGCAAACTCACTAGCCCATTCAAAGCCAAAAGGTGTCTTGTGGCGAAGTAACAGTTCTTTCGCCACAAGACACCTTTTGGCTTTGAATGGGCTAGTGAATCTGCTAGTTCAGGAGTAACTCTACTCTTTACACTTTAACTTGTCTACTTAATATTATCATTCCTATCTTTATTAATATTTTTATTTTATTACTTATTTTCTTTTCTTGTTCTAATAAAGCCCCTTACAAAAGTGGGCGAAACGTCGATCTTAGTTTATAAATGACACGGTCCCAACTCGAAACCATAAATATTTATAATGACTCCGGCCATGAAAGCCTCCGACAATATCACGTAATTTTGGGCACGAATTTATTTAATATTTCAACTTCATGAGGTATTAAACGTGCACCAACATTTCGATAATATTCAGTACCCATAAAAACCGCTCTTACTGTATCAACTGCAATAAACGATAAGCGTTGAAACTACATTACCAAACAGTAGTGACCAAAACTCAATTGAAATTCTGCATTATGTACAATATTCACAACCAATATCTTCAGGTTTTCGTTTAATAACAAAACGTGTACTTGATATGCAATATCTATCTAGAGCGCCACTACAACTAAGAGACGTTTCAACAATAACTAAAAGTTTTTATATTCATCATTAATTACCGCTGCAAATTAAAAGTATTACAAATAATTAAAAGCAAACCTTTTACAAACCATCGACAAAGAATTTACTTAGAGGACTGACTAAGACCCATTTTACGCAATTATAAAGTAAATCGCAGATTGGATGCCCTCCGAAGAGGCTTAAACAGCTTACCAGAGTTATAGGGGACACACACAGTGTCTGCTACACATTAATTTTGGTAAATGTTCAATATTTTCGTGGGAGATGCGACTATATTTAAAACGACACGAATGTGTTTATAATGAAAGCGTTTTAGTGCCTGAATATTATACAATCCGCAACACGTGTTGACATAGCTTGAAATCTTAGTTCATCCAAATCTAATAATAGGCTCTTAGAAGATATTAAGTAACCAATTATGAAAAATTAGACCAGGAATGCTCTAAATTAATGAGCGTTGCATTTACACCTACTATACCCTTTGCACAATTATTAATTTTATATATACATCTGCGTTTATAATTAAAGGGTAATTCACAATACCAAATAACCTAAAGCGATCATCTTTCAAAACCCCGTTTAAACATTTACACAGTAAACATGGGCGCACACACTGTCATCCACTAAAATTAACCCTACCGAACGTTTCACATTATACCTGAGCATAATGGTAGGTAGAGAAGTACAGTATTGCAATGCAATATTCCCAAAAACAAATACGAATATAAAAAGAAGCCGCTGACTCCATATAGCTAGCTTACAAAATCAATAACGTATATCAAATAGGGTAGAAATACCATATTATACAATACCATGTAACTGTAAAACGCACGGGTCAGGCAAGAAACAGAAAGTACAGTAAGGTAAGGGCCCGCACGAATTGCGATAGCATATAAAAAGATGAAAGAAACTTGAAGGTGCCATGCTAACTACAAAAACACCAGAAAAGTTGTAACGATTTTATTTCCTATCTAGATGTGTTCATATAATTAATCTATTTATTTAATAATAAACAATATAATGCATAATAATGTTACACAATCCACTAAATAAATATTACCTATTGCCCAATAAAATATTAGTATTCAATTCAAATTAAAATTTAATTTATACGGTGACAAAATAAACTTTTCATTTAGTATCATTCCTAGAGCTCCATCTGTTAAGAAATTGTAAGGTAATCCTGTTCCCGAGCGGTAACGCGCTTGACCTAGACACTTCCAATACAGCTGTGGTGAAAGCAAGTCGAATTGTTCCTTGAATCCGAGGACAATGGTTTTTGCAGTTTTTTTGTGTTGGAAGCACGTACGATTTAAGTTGTTTTAGGAGAGAATGTCATCTTCGAAAAGCACTTTT
This sequence comes from Platerodrilus igneus, assembly GCA_036346225.1. NCBI lineage: Eukaryota > Metazoa > Arthropoda > Insecta > Coleoptera > Lycidae > Platerodrilus > Platerodrilus igneus. The sequence continues at coordinate 5,927,904 of JARFIW010000639.1, forward strand.
GTATTGTCTACTTGCTGGAACAGCTCGTAGATGACGAGAAATTTTTTGGTTGAAGGACCGTGGTAACATGCAACTTTAAATTAACATGCAACTTTAAATTAACATGCAACGTTTGATAATATTCGTAGTTTTAATTTATACGTAAAGCTACTTTAAATTAACATGCAACGTTTGATAATATTCGTAGTTTTAATTTATACGTAAAGCAACTTTAATTAACATGCAGCTTGGTAATAATGTGAAAATTGGAAATAATGTTTAGCTTGGAAAACATACAACCTTTAGTTAACAGAAGCCTGGTTTAACGTATTTTTAATTAAATGCACAAGAAGAAAATATAGGATTTTACGCTTTTTCGAGTGTGGATCTGGCGAGATTTAATTACTTAAAATGGATGCCGAGTAGTTTGGAGCTTCAGTAAGCAGCAAAATTATTTGTTTTGGATTGGAGATTTCTTTATTTTAATGCTGACGCAAGACGCCTAGCAGGTATTTTTCTGTCAGACGGACATCTGGTATGTAGAAAATTGTTTTCGTATGTTAACTGAACTATGGACATAGCAGTTAGATAATTTTTGTTTAATCAAGTTATTTAAACTTCAAAATAGGTCAAGGACAGACTATAAATATATTTTTCAAATATAAAATTGAATCTATCGGCCATACCACATATCTAGTTTAGAAAATCTAATTTAACTCCTATATCTAAATAAAGAGCTAGACACCTGAATTTATAACTTTGTTACCTTTAGTTTGACTTAAAATACTTTATTTAACGCGTTTGTTTACCGTTTCACAATCTTCAGTATAAGAATTTAACTGTGACATATTGATAACTTCCTTAATACTGTAACAAGATCTTTAGATATTGATCCATAGGATTCTGAATAAATTTGAAAAACAAAAAGTGCTTGTTTAGGTCGTCGATATTTCAACATATAAAAAGCCGCAAATTAATAGAATTGCTCTCATTAAACTTTTTGGATTTTTTAAGCTATTGGTTTTTGCTTTTGATTTTGGATTCTGACTAGGGAATTCGGTTGAAGTTAGATAGTAATCCGCTTAATTATAAACGAGCGTTTTAAAATTAAAGCGGTGTTTTGAAAGGATTTTGTAGAATTACAATCAAATATTGTGTTCTTTGTGTATTTCACAGTATACATCGAATAAAAAAATCTTAGTAGCTTGGAGAAGAAATAGCCAGTACAAGGCTGCTGATCGTACAATAGCGGTGGCTATAAGAGTATTCCTGAAATGGCCTTTGTAGACCACAGGGACGGGTTAATAATTTTATTATGTGCTCGTGACCTTAGTGCTTGCCTAAGATCTTTAAATAATTAGGGTACTTTGTAAAAAAGTAAGATATTTTTCAGTAATTACAATTTATATGACACAAAGATATTTTATAAAGATGAGATGTATAAAGCTTGCAGATATTTTGCAACTGCGTTATATGCCTTATTCTGCAAGTTACCAATCACTTATTGAGATGTACGTTATAAAAAGGTACTTACCTTGCGTTCTTTGTTCTTGGTTTAATTTTTTTGATGTTGTGAATTTTTATAATTGATGAATTATGGGAATAGTGAGCTTTCTTGTTAATAATGTATGGTAGAATAAGTAACTAAATTTGTTCATACGATACGCGAAGTTTTTGAATAGGACAATTGCATGTTCTGCAATTTTTATGATAGTATTTCTAATACAATATTATTCTTGTAGATGACTCAGAGCGCATGGAGAACTTGTAATAAAATTTTAATCATACCTCCAATGACACTTCGGTAAACGGGTTAGTGCTTTATCAACAATATTCCCAAAACAAATACGAATATTAAAAGAAGCCGCTGACTCCATATAGCTACTTACAAAATCAATAACGTATATCAAATAGGGTAGAAATACCATATTATACAATACCATGTAACTGTAAAACGCACGGGTCAGGCAAGAAACAGAAAGTACAGTAAGGTAAGGGCTCGCACGAATTACGATAGCATATAAAAGATGAAAGAAACTTGAAGGTGCCATGCTAACTACAAAACACCAGAAAAGTTGTAACGATTTTATTTCCTATCTAGATGTGTTCATATAATTAATCTATTTATTTAATAATAAACAATATAATGCATAATAATGTTACACAATCCACTAAATAAATATTACCTATTGCCCAATAAAATATTAGTATTCAATTCAAATTAAAATTTAATTTATACGGTGACAAAATAAACTTTTCATTTAGTATCATTCCTAGAGCTCCATCTGTTAAGAAATTGTAAGGTAATCCTGTTCCCGAGCGGTAACGCGCTTGACCTAGACACTTCCAATACAGCTGTGGTGAAAGCAAGTCGAATTGTTCCTTGAATCCGAGGACAATGGTTTTGCAGTTTTGTGTTGGAAGCACGTACGATTTAAGTTGTTTTAGGAGAGAATGTCATCTTCGAAAAGCACTTTTGTATTGTCTACTTGCTGGAACAGCTCGTAGATGACGAGAAATTTTTTTGGTTGAAGGACCGTGGTAACATGCAACTTTAAATTAACATGCAACTTTAAATTAACATGCAACGTTTGATAATATTCGTAGTTTTAATTTATACGTAAAGCTACTTTAAATTAACATGCAACGTTTGATAATATTCGTAGTTTTAATTTATACGTAAAGCAACTTTAATTAACATGCAGCTTGGTAATAATGTGAAAATTGGAAATAATGTTTAGCTTGGAAAACATACAACCTTTAGTTAACAGAAGCCTGGTTTAACGTATTTTTAATTAAATGCACAAGAAGAAAATATAGGATTTTACGCTTTTTCGAGTGTGGATCTGGCGAGATTTAATTACTTAAAATGGATGCCGAGTAGTTTGGAGCTTCAGTAAGCAGCAAAATTATTTGTTTTGGATTGGAGATTTCTTTATTTTAATGCTGACGCAAGACGCCTAGCAGGTATTTTTCTGTCAGACGGACATCTGGTATGTAGAAAATTGTTTTCGTATGTTAACTGAACTATGGACATAGCAGTTAGATAATTTTTTGTTTAATCAAGTTATTTAAACTTCAAAATAGGTCAAGGACAGACTATAAATATATTTTTCAATATTAAGCAATAGGAATCTGTAAATTTTACATTTCTAAATCTTTTATTAATTCACTGAAACTACGGAATATGTCATTATGTGATAGAGAAAGTAAATTCTCCTATTTAAGAAAAATTAGAAATTAAACTTCTAAGTTTACTATTTCATTAATAACTAACTGGAATTATTTATTGTGAGGTTATGGTAGATCTACCCAAACCAACATTTTTGTTATCAGTAAGTAACAGTTTAGAAAGCTACTTTATGCTTAATCAATTTGTTAATAAAACTTGGCTAGATATTTCTTACAGAAATAACCACATTTAACTTGAACGGTACTGATTATATCCAGTGCCTTTGTAAATAATTTTCACAAATTAATTTAATCAAAAATATATAATAAATGAAAGGATATTTTATAAAAAAAAAGCACGTTAATTGAATACAAGAGGAATAGATTTTTATTTTTGAACAAGGCTATTCTTTTTAATTACAATGAATGAAAGATGATTCGAATTGGATTTTAAAAATTTGGAGTATAAACGCACAAAGAGTGCTATTCTTTGTTTAATCTGTTCACAGGTGAAGCAGTGAAGTACTAAGGTCAAAGTCGAGCCATAAGGTAAGAAACTTTAGGGATTATGTTGTCTTTAATAAAATGTATAGCGGTTATAGAATAAAGGTTTCCGCATTCGCCTTGTACAAGGGACTTGAGTAAGGTCTTCTCTGTATAGAAAAATACGGTGGCGCCTTATTCTTCATATTTTTGGTCGCAATCCAACCCCGACCCAGAGCTCATGTTCCACCCAGAGCATTTAGTTCGACTAGCCGCTTTGCCTTTGAGATTTCCACAACTTTGGGCCATTTTCCATCAGAACTTGCCGTGGGCTCTATTCGCTTACTGGAAATTCTCGTAAAATAAAATCCCATAATAAGTATTAAGGCTATAAAGTTCTATTAAAAAAAGAGTTATATTCTAAGGATAATTTCTAATAATTAAGATACGAAGTGCGCATTTCGTATTATATCATGTAAAAGAAACTAATCAGTAATGAAAAAACCGGAATGGTTAATCTTTCTTCCAAACAAGCGTGTTAAGTTAAAAGTATTACATTTAGAACCATTTGTAGTAAATATTTTAGAACGTAACAGAAAACACAGGCGAAGCTAATTTCGAAGGGCGTTTGTAAACTTGTTACGTCCGTCGGATCAATGTCACTTGAGTGTATCTGTGGTTTATTTGTGACGCACATACATCAAAAGTGGATAAAGAAGATCCTTACGATATAAAGAAAAACATCGTAGCATGCCTCCATGTGCAGAGATACTTATCTTGCACCAACATCGTCACCTCAGTAGTCAGGATTATTTATGTTGCGATCATAACTGCAACAGCGGTCCTACGCAAAAGGATGATCTGGTAATAATAAACACGTAAGAAACTTACCGATGCATTGAGGAAATAAGCTTCTCGTGGAAAACATGCATCACTCTTGTAGTAATAGAATTGGCCACGCATAAAGCACATGCTAAGACGAAAAATAGGTTCAAAGTGAACCCAGTTTAGGAAATGATATGATAATCGATTAAAACATTGGAGTACCACGCATCAAAGATCACGTCTCAAGTTTTTTTTACGTACATACATAAATAAAACTGGCAAATGCAAATATAATCGCTTTTGTCAACCACCATGTAGGAAAGCTGTTCTATTTAAATTTATATTACTACTTTTAAATAGAGAGAATTTATCCTTTCAGAAAGCAAAGATTGTTGATAACCGAACACATTTGCTGTGTTATATCAAACAATAAAGATGGATTGAGGTACCTTGACTTAACCAATATATACTAATAACATTCTACGGGATGTTGAACAAGCGCTTATTTCAATTGTATTGGAATGAATTTTATAAAAACAAATCGAGTTATTACATTTAAATGCGCGATCAGGGGAGTTTCCTATAACAGGTAGTTATACAAAATATCAAAGCTGAGATGTCAGAATATTCGAAAACATCGTAAATCGAAAGAAAATATTACAAATATAAAATTGAACCTAACGGCCATACCACATATCTAGTTTAGAAAATCTAGTTTAACTCCAATATCTAAATAAAGAGCTAGACACCTGAATTAACAACTTTGTTACCTTTAGTTTGACTTAAAATACTTTATTTAACGCGTTTATTTACCGTTTCACAATCTTCAGTATAAGAATTTAATTGTGACATATTGATAACTTCCTTAAGACTGTAACAAGATCTTTAGATATTGAGCCATAGAATTGTGAATAAATTTGAAAAACAAAAAGTGATTGGGTAGGTCGTCGATATTTCAACCTATAAACAGCCGCACATTAATAGAATTGCTCTCATTAAACTTTTTGGATTTTTTAAGCTATTGGTTTTTGCTTTCGATTTTGGATTCTGACTAGGGAATTCGGTTGAAGTTAGATAGTAATCCGCTTAATTATAAACGAGCGTTTTAAAATTAAAACGGTGTTTTTAAAGGATTTTGTAGAATTAAAATCAAATATTGTGTTCTTTGTGTATTTCACAGTATACATCGAATAAAAAAATCTTAGTAGCTTGAAGATGAAATAGTCAGTACAGGGCTGCTGATCGTACAATAGCGGTGGCTATAAGAGTATTTCTGAAATGGCCTTTGTAGACCACAGGGACGGGTTAATAATTTCATTATGTGCTCGTGACCTTAGTGCTTGCCTAAGATCTTTAAATAATTAGGGTACTTTATAAGAAGGTAAGATATTTTTCAGTAATTACAATTCATATGACACAAAGATATTTTATAAAGATGAGATGTATAAAGCTTGCAGATATTTTGCAACTGCGTTATATGCCTTATTCTGCAAATTACCAATCACTTAATGAGATGTACGTTATAAAAAGGTACTTACCTTGCGTTCTTTGTTCTTGGTTTTATTTTTTTGATGTTGTGAATTTTTATAATTGATGAATTATGAGAATAGTGAGCTTTCTTGTTAATAATGTATGGTAGAATAAGTCACTAGATTTGTTCATATGATACGCGAAGTTTTTGAATAGGACAATTTTTTTTTGCCTAAGCATGTACATGTACATGTTCTGCAATTTTTTATGATAGTATTTCTAAACCAATATTATTCTTGTACATGACTCAGAGCGCATGGAGAACTTGTAATAAAATTTTAATCATACCTCCAATGACAGCTTCGGTAAACCGGGTTTAGCTGCTTTTCACTATATAGGTAGGCAAATAGATTGCAGCAAGTTTTTTAATAAAATTCCATTTCATGTTTATGCTTTCATATTTGGGAAGTTTTCATTTCAAATCACGTAAGCGCCGTGAGCTGCTACATCTAACGTTTATACTCTTGGCGTCCGTCTTTCTTGTATAGATTATATTTTAAAATGGAAAGTAGGTGTTAGCATGATACAACATAGCATTATCTATTTAACATATAATAAAGAGCCGTCTTTCATATAGTAACGTTAAACTACTTCCTAATGTAGTTGCATAAAATTGATGTATTTTCAAGTTGTTTCTGAGTTTAGAGGAACTTTATATCAGTTTAAGCATACGGTATTCTGCCATAGTTTGGTAAACAAGAGATCGTATAAAATCACAATTACTGTATCGTCGAACATCTTAAGGCCAAAACGCATATCTCAGTGTAGAGTTCAATAATCTTCAATTAGGCTATTATATCTGTTCTATGGTCTTATATTGGAAAATGCTTGTTCAAATTGTACATGAATTTTAAAGGCAAAAACAATCATATAATTCAAGTACCTTCAAAAACGTAATTTTAAACCGTGCTTTCTTGTGGCACTAGAATCGCCTGTTAAGGATTTTATTATTCAATATATTGAGATACATACGTGATTCAGCACATAAAAGGATATTTTACACAAATCCTGCATAATATAATTGCCCCATAAAGATATCCATTTCTCAAATGTTACTTTGTTTCGTAAAAAGATTTATTGCAGACTGAAAACTGCGAGAAAACGGGGTTTGTAAATTCGTTAAAAATTTTTATGCAGATATTTTACAATCATTTTTATTGTGTAAGAATTAAACTTGAAGCTACAAATTACGTTTCTTCACTTATCATTCGTTGTTTTCTCTGCCAACTAATTACAGATCACCTTGTAATGATGCTAACGAGGTGGATTCTGAATTTCTAAAAATATGTGCAGAAAGTTATACATTCAAGAAATTTTTTCAGTAATATTCTGAAAGGTTCGTTATTATTTAAATATATAGTACATGTTCTGAGTGCCTCCAATCACCTTAAAGATGATGTTCTTTTAACTCACAAAATATAAATACCTCAAACAATTGCTTGGAAAAAGCAGCGACTTGTTACGCGCTAAATTGACGTTAGTTACTCAAAATAAATTTTACCCTACAAAAGATATGTAACCGTAAATAATGCACTAGCTAACCTTCAGTGGTAAAGGAAGGGTTCAATTAATGCAAATGCAAATGTTTTTATGGGTATACAAATTTCAAAACTTTCACTTACACCCACCTGAAAAGGCCTTTGAACTTTCTGTCTAATAAAAAACCGTTGAGCGCCAATCCACCTGATTATAGCCTCGCTAGAAGATAGGTATTGTATGAGACGATTCTAATGTTTTTTCTGCAATTTAGGTTGATGGTGCTTTGTGTACACTTTTTCTCGTCTACTAATTTAAAATAAACACACAAAATAAGAAAACTCGAAGTTATTTGCTACGTTTAGCGAAGTAGTCTAAAAAGAGATAATAAAAACGAGGAAGAAAAAGAAGAAATTGACCGGACTCAATCGGCGAGTGGGAGGGGTATTATACCTACAAAAAACATCAATGGAGGACTGAAATAAAAATATACTCACTCACGCACAATCAAACATTTACAAACTAAAAACCTCTAATTTAAAAAACAAAATTATATACAAAACACAATAATACCAAAAATGAACAATTCGTAGGTACACAATATACATATTTACGAATAAAAAAATCATTTTAACATGGCGAGCTCTAGCTTTTAGGTCACCCTCTATATTAATGTTCAAACGAAAAAAACAAAATTACTCCACTAAAAATCACAGCTCGAAATCAGCATTGTAAGTACGGAATTCTATACATAAAATTGTCCTAATAAAGAAATCAGTAAACATTATAATATCCTCGCACATGGTATGCGAGTATTTTCTAAAACCACTTTATTCTTATATTGTTGTACATATCTTCAGTAATAGTGTCTATGTTTTAAACATTTCTTAAACTTCCCCTTATGTAATTAAAAAAAAAAATTTAATCAAATTGTCATTAGCGTGGCTGTCCCTCATGTGAACCTAAATTACGAAATGTTCAATATATATTTATAGCTAAAATTGTTGTTACTGTATCATTTATATAAGTGAACTAATATAAAGCAGAATAAGGGAAACCATTTTTGTGTTTATTGTACTCTATCTAGTGCCACAAATTCTTACATTTAAAACGGTAGTTAAAATTTAAAGTTCGATAATTACAACACCGGTAGCATGGTATAAGAGACACTATCACAGTTGGCAGCACCAAATCTTATCCGGATTTCGGCGCGGTTCAATTACTGATGATGTCATCAATATTACGTAATACTACGCAAATTTAAATAATTTAAAAACAAGGAAATAAGCGCATGCAAATTAAGTAACGAATTACTTGCATTAGGTATCCTGTTTCCGCCTGAAATCGCGCTCCGGTAGGCTTCTAACCACCCCAGTCGGGCTCCTCCCGGCGGAATTAAAGATGATACGCTGACGCTACCAAATGCGTACCAATCAGCACCGGCTAGCTGCGGTAGACATGGAGGACATCCACAGGCATGAAGTTCGAAAGCCCTTAGGTGGCGGTAGATTTGTACCTATGTAGGGATTTGACAGGAAAGAGGTAAAGGTAGACAAACAAAGAGATAATTAGAGAAGGAGCTACATAGGTAAACCCTAACGATACGTTACCAAAGATAGAAACGTGCACTTCTTCACGATCAAAGGCAAAAAATGGCCACGATTCAGCGCGTCACCCCAACTCCTTGTCTAGTATTGGTCTAACCCTCTAAGGATAAACACACGGCGCAAACTCACTACTCTAACGTACGGAAGTACCGCCCAGTTCATTTAAAAGTTCCCGCGTACCGCGTATTTGAAAATTATGGCGGGAAACTTCCGTACATTAAAAACTAAACTACTAACAATGTTAAAGTGCAAATTGCACGTAACAAAATAGGGCACCAAGGATGTCCCTTAAGGTTTCTGTCATTAGCATGGAAAATTTTTAAATATCAACCAAAGCTATGAAATTTATGTTTTAAGCTATACATCACTGCATATATCAGTCTTGTTCAACAACCATCCTGAGAGTGAAGTTAACCTGCTTGTTTGTTGTTCATTGTGGTCCTATTTATAATAAATGTGTCAACAAGTTTGATAGTTCATAAATTAGGTATCATTAGTATGGTCAAGTTTTAACAAAGTTGGAAAATAATTACAATCTACTACTGTGGCTAGGTAAGTACCATATGATACGTAAATAATCAACATGAATTTGTAGTTTCTTAAACATAACACCTGGGATTAAAAATGCCTACCATCTTGTTTTTTTGTCATTAGCATGGGCAGATGCTTAGTCATTAGCATGGACGTACTATATCCATGCTAATGACTCGTGTCCATTCTCATGACATTGTATCGGGATTTTTGTTATTTGAAGTCAATACCTTGGCAGTGTGTAACAAAATTAATACTTGAGAACAATTTTTTGCAGTATTAGGAAAATGTAAAGTGTAAAGTGTTGAGTAATGAAGAAAGGGTGAAAGGAAAGAGAGAATGCGAGATGAAAAGAAGAGAGCGCATAGAAACAGATAGTAAAAAGTTGCAGAACCTAAAAGAACAAAAACATGAAATATACCTGAAAGCAAAAAAGCCAGGAAAGTTAAAATCAATTAATGATATGAACAACAGAGACCAACGAGCTCAACGTAAAAAGTGGAGGGACAACACTAGGAATAAACGAGAACGAATTAGTAATATGAATAAAGTTATGTGTACCATCAACTGTACGAGATAGTAGTCAGAAGAAAAGGGGGACGGAAAGCAGTTAGACGTGATAGAGCTAAGGCTTATAGAAAATTAGAGTTCATGCAAAAGGTAAATGAGAAAATAAGAAAAATAGCAGCAAAGTATAAAAAGCGTTGGCAAGGACTAGAAAAAAAAGACCAAGTAAATTAAGGATTCGCTTTCACTGACACCTATCTCGAAAGCAAATAGATTATTGAACAAGAATTCAATTGATTCTACTATTATTAAAAAGAAACTTCTATTTGGGGAAATTTTACAAACTGAGTTACTTCTTTCAATTCTTTCAAAACGCAAAAAAAAACAAATCTTTACCAAGGCGATTAATGGGAGAATGTTAAAAAGTATAGGCTGTTGAAAGAATGCCAATCTTTTCTTCCACATAAAGTATTTCTTGCTAACAAAAAACGAAGCTAATCTTTGACATTTGACAGAATGTTAACACCAAGAAAACAATACGTGAAAAGTAAGGTGGTTTCTTTTTGGAATAGTGATGAAAATTCGATACTTTGTCCAGGAAAAAAAGATTTCAAAGTGAAACGAAGACTTGTGCAGCAAAAACGTTTCGTGACAGACACCATGCGAAATCTGCATACTAAATTTATTCAATGTGAGAACTTGAAAATTAGCTATTCATTATTTTGCAGACTGCGTCCCTTCTGGGTAGTGAAACCAAAATTAAGTGCTCGAGATACTTGTTTATGCATTAAACACAAAAATATCAAACTAAAACGCTTTGCATTTTGAATGTTATTCGTGTAAAAGATGCTGAAGACATGGTTAAAAGCCTAACATGTTCTACTCAAAATGAGGTTTGCCTTCAAAGATTTTGTGATAGATGTAAAAATAATACAGTTTTATACTTGGAGTTTAACTATAATCACAGTACAACTTATCAGAAGTTTGGTTTGCCACATTTGATTCTGTTAATAAAAAAAAACAATTTCGCACATTTATTCCTATTTGTGTTAATTTAAAAATAATAATATTACTATTGATAAAATTTTAGTAATTATTTTATTTATTCCGCTTATTATAGACACAGACACAGATAAATATGCATATGTGTCATTAGAATTGACAACATGTCATTAGCATGGCTGATTGAATTTTTAAAATTCTCTAGAGTTTGGAAAAATTTAAATTCAGCTCTGCTGATCATAAAATGAGATCAGGATCAAATGTTTGTGGTATATACCAAGATTCAGGTCTTTCTAGAAATGTTTGACTATTTCCACATGCAATTGTCTAAATAGCTCGTATTTGTAGAATCACCCAGTACATGTTCTGAGTGCCTTCAATCACCTTAAAGATGATGTTCTTTTAACTCACAAAATATAAATACCTCAAACAATTGCTTGGAAAAAGCAGCGACTTGTTACGCGCTAAATTGACGTTAGTTACTCAAAATAAATTTTATCCTACAAAAGATATGTAACCGTAAATAATGCACTAGCTAACCTTCAGTGGTAAAGGAAGGGTTCAATTAATGAAAATGCAAATGTTTTTATGGGTATACAAATTTCAAAACTTTCACTTACACCCACCTGAAAAGGCCTTTGAACTTTCTGTCTAATAAAAAACCGTTGAGCGCCAATCCACCTGATTATAGCCTTGCTAGAAGATGGTTATTGTATGAGACGATTCTAATGTTTTCTCTGCAATTTAGGTTGATGGAGCTTTGTGTACACTTTTTTTCGTCTACTAATTTAAAATAAACACACAAAATAAGAAAAATCGAAGTTATTTGCTACGTTTAGCGAAGTAGTCTAAAAAAGAGATCATAAAAACAAGGAAGAAAAAGAAAAAATTGACCGGACTCAATCGGCGAGTGGGAGGGGTATTATACCTACAAAAAAAATCAAGGGAGGCCTGAAATAAAAATATACTCGCTCACGCACAATCAAACATTTACAAACTAAAAACCTCTAATTTAAAAACAAAATTATATACAAAACACAATAATACCAAAAATGAACAATTTGTAGGTACACAATATACATATTTACGAATAAAAAAAGAATCATTTTTAACATGGCGAGCTCTAGCTTTTAGGTCACCCTCTAAATTAATGTTCAAACAAGAAAAAAAACAAAATAACTCCACTAAAAATCACAGCTCGAAATCAGCATTGTAAGTACGGAATTCTATACATAAAATTGTCCTAATAAAGAAATCAGTATACATTATAATATCCTCGCACATACAAACAACCAGCCATTTTACCACCAACAAGGTGATGCGTCCGTAGAGCCGTGTACATATGTTGTTTCCAACAACTACCGGGTAGCCATATAAGAAAGTTAGTGTATAAGCACTCACCCTCGAGTCACGACCGTCAGGTTAGCTCCTACCGTCTGTAAAAACGGTGCGAAACAGAGGTGCATGTGATCCCGTCTTGGGGTGATCTTTTCATCACAACAAGGGGGGACCATTCATTGTGGCTTGAAGGGCAACCGGAAAGAGCTGTAGTAATTATAAATAAAATTAATTTATTCTCATCGAAAAGTACAATTTTATAAAACCCATAAAAACTCACTACGCTGTAAGGCGTGTGCAAACTTTAAAATACAGAAAAACGGAAACGACTAACCATTCTACACGTGTTTTTGTTTTGTAGATTGAAGAGCAAGTGAATATTAATTTTGTTTCACTAATGACTATAGCTCAAAGTAATATTGTTGTCAAGGCAATGAAACTGAAAAAAACGGTTTATTGGGATAATACGCGGCTTTAATTCGACGAAGCTTTTAATGGAAAACATAAGAGTCAATTATCAGATACCTGGAACCAATTACCGTCTGTTTAATTATAGCGTAAACTTTACGTTGAGGAATTCTTAGAAGGAGTATTGATTATTAATTAGACTCTAGGATGTAACAATAGGAATCGAATTTATACAAATAGATCAATGAATTAACACGTAAAAGGGTTATTTTAATTTACTGAATTAATTTTCGTTTTTAACGCCAAAGGGATTTGAGTTGAAAATTATTAGACCGCATATTTCTTATTAATAAAAAAATCTGCGGGACTTTTAAAATAAACGTAACATGTTCACCTAATTTATATAATCCAAGCATGGATTTAACAAGCACCACAAAATGAATAAACTAAGCTCTATCCTTATTGGCCAAATGTTTGTGTTCCAAAAGGAAAAGAACATCTTAAATTCATTAATAATGGATAGCCAACCCAATTAACTGGTACATATAAGTTTTGCAAATACAAATATGATGCTTTTCCAAATAACAATTTCGCGTTTACAACACGCTAACTAAGCGTACACCAACAAAAAAGTTGTTTTATTAAAAAGAAGTTTTATACTACCAATTATTAAATATACATCAACACAAAATATGTAGCAAGTGAAAACAAAAATTTAATGGTGTACAGATTTTTGATCTTGTACAAAGCTCAAGAGAACATATCGTGCAGGACAAAATTGGGGTAATAAGTAATCCTCTAATCAAAGATTGTGTTGAAGAGAAACATACACAACAAGAACAACTTTCACATGTATCAGCAATTCGCGTATACGTCCACGTTTGGGAACTTGTTTCGCTAACAAACGCGAGTTTAAAACTAGCGTCACTGGAATTACTTAACTTTATACCAGTCGGCGATAGCTGCCTGTCAATCGAATAACTAAAGATTAAATGCTTGAACGAATGATCCCTTGTATTATGATTTGTCGGTGTTTATACTTCCACGGTCATATGTTTCTTACCTATTTAAAAGCTGCATGGTTGTTTATGTTCACAACAAAATTTTTATTATATTAAATTTACGAGTTTATTTCTATTGGAGTAATTCATTATGATTCCGGTATCTTTAAACTCGAATGAATGTTTACGGATGCGCTTTCGTAGGCTGGTAATTTATTGAAATTACGCTCATTTTTACACCTGACAATTCTCTGAAGTGACCTACTTCGCGAGGACCGTTCGTTTCAATGCACATACGTGCTGAATTGACATAACGTTTGTGAATTAATTTAATTCCACAAGAGTAGAGTGGTGTAACAGTAACATGGTACACCGGCTAGCTGTCAGTGGTGTGGGGTGGGTCCTAGAAAAACAAGTATATTACTCTTAGGAGTATATAAATTGTAATTTCTATATTAATTCCTTTTGCACTTAGTTTGAAGGCTCTTTCAACCCTATTTGTCTAATAAAGCCTTTGGTTGCTAATCTATCTGTAGAAAACAAAGTCTATGCGAAAAGTGGGTGTTCCAAGAGACGGTTTAGCGACTTTTTCCGCAGTTAGAGGTTGGTTGGTTAGAGGTTGGTTCTTACTTACCTCCTATTAATTTAAAATAAACAAAGAAAAAATTTTCAGTTTGTGTACATCTAATCTATATTGTAATACATAGTTTTCAAAACAGTAAATTACAAAAAAAGAAAATACGAATTCTGATTTACCATAATTTTGAGAAATCCACGTTTAGGTACAAAATCATTGATAATGTTACTTCGTCAACATTTAATGAAGGTAATTTTTACTTACTAATTTTTCTTTAAGTTAACCAGCTTTAATTTATATAAACTTGATGCAATACGCTTTAATTTACTGGAGCGTACACCTACAGTAATAGGTTTTATTAAAGGTAAGTTCTACACATTTATAAATGTAAATGATCAATTACATTTCTTTGACACAACAAACAGAATATGATGGTTATTATTTATTATTACTAACTTATAGTTTTTATTTTATTTCCTTGAACGTTTCTGCCATATCAATGTGCAGATCTCCTCGCAGGTAAAAATCCAACCTGTTTTGGTTAAAAAAACTCCCAACTACTGCTCACTTTTTACGAAACCGGTATATAATGTCCGCATTTGTTCTGGACCGTGTGCTTGTCTAATTCCTGGGAACCCCGATATTTAAGTACCGTCGCGTAACTTAACGTACCTGTTCTTCAAATGTCGTTTTTTACGGCTTGTTTTGAGAAGTTGCTCAAGGGTGTCTAATAATCTGATCTGAACTGATCCCCTTCTACTATTATCTGAGGTTTCTATGAATAATAGCGTTCCAGTGTTATTACTCGATGTCCTCGTTATCATCTACTACTACTACTACTGTCGAAGTCAATGTCATTCTGTCCGTGTCAATCATGTATTACTTCCATGCTTGTACATTTGATACCGAAGCTGCGTCACTTGTTTGTTTTTCCAACACATTCATTATCGCTATAATTTATAAATATATGATTATCGAGGTGTATCGGACCGATCTCATGGTTAATGTTTATTTTGAACCCGTGTGAATCTGTACACATAACTTTATGCCGGTTATTTTCTGAGTGTCTATCTGTAATTTTTCGAAACTTAATACGCAGCGGTGTAATGTACCGATCTTTATAGCTGTTTGTGTATAAATTACTAGGCACCTTATTATTTTAATTCATTATCCTAATTTAGTATCATATTAAAATATCAGCGTTATTAAAACTAACTTACCAAAGTTTCTAAATTTTGGAAGACGTCTTTGTGCTAAAAACCTTCTTTAATTAACTGAACTAATAATCCTATTTCTACTACTTAACATTTGCTTAAATAACGCGTTAGCATAACATCAAGCCGACAAAATTGAATTTGTTTTACTCCAAAGGTTCTTTTAACTCTACGGAGACCTATTTGGAAAATCATTACACCTCAATAAACATACACAACTTCAAAGAAATTATGCTTCTTACATAACTTGCATAAAAAGAAATCAAAAAAAGATCAGACGATTACGTGAACGCGAGGCGACTGCGCGACTTTGTTGGTTTGTGTGTGACTACTAAGCCCAAGGTTCCGAGTTCGATTCCGATATGGATCGCTTTAAAAATGTTAGGCGAGCATTTTTCATAAAATTACGCCCTCGTTCGAATGAGAGGTAAAATGTATGTCGCGCGTGTGTGTGTGTGTGTATGGTATGGATGTATGTATGTATGTGTGTTGTCACGCACGTTGAAGGTCCCTAGCTTGCTAAAAATAGCAAGGATATGCAAAATTTAAAATTTTTAGGTAAAAGAACCTCGTTCCTTGGCCAATGTGGCACTTCGCTTGGGGCATTGGAAAGTCAAATGTAGGGGATAGAGAGTGTGCAGAATTTCAAAATCACGCGATTTTCGTCGATGGAAATGCAAGTTCACTAAGTTGTCCCGCCTGTGTATGTGCGGTGAGCATAATCTATTCGTAATGAATTGTAAAGACCGATAAATCTTCCAGACTCTGTCAAAGCACGGATCGCCAGAACTGCACTGAAGAAAGTAAGTCAAGAGTGTATACCCTTGACGAAAACGGTAGCAAGCAAGGGTCATGGTCAAACTTCAATGGGAGCAGGAGTCGACGCCTCACCGAAATAACAGTGAAACGTTTGCGCGAAATAACTAAATTCCCACTGTTCCTGCCAGAATCCGGACCAAAATCCTTTGGAGCCTTATTTTGACGGTCGCGGGTAAACGACGGGAGTAACTATCTCTTGCCGATATGGTGTTATCGCATATGTGCGAATTAATCATATTCCCTTTGCCTCTATTCGAATCGGTGCGACATCACCTTCGGGACCGAACTGCGATGGCTGAGATAGCTGTGATGCAGTGTTATGCATTAGTATTGCGGGAAGTTTATTGAAAAAGTTGAATAATTTTTATGCATTTTGACTGTAAACATTCAAAGATATGTGGAATCTTACTATAATTGTATTGAAAGACAATTCATATAATAACCGGTCCTACTTAAACAAATGATAACAGTTATGTACTATCATCGACTCCCAAATGTAAATCCCTTTACTTTTTTGTAATAACAACAATATGCCTCACAAAACGATAAGCACAATTGCATAGAGCTGTTTTTTAATGACTAAATGTAAATATTGTTCTAACAAACACCTATAAATCTATTGATAAGTATCCGACAAATACACTCGATCTCAAAATGCAACGTCTTTTAATGTCTTTGAAATCAAGGCGCTGTTTAGTTTATTATACATGGGGGGTAAGAAAAGAGCTTCATGTAACCGCTCAATATCTTTTCAAAATACTCACATTGACAATGACTAAGCCATGTTAAAGGTTTTTACTAAAGCACATTCGGTTTGACAAGATATCATCATATTCCACAACACGATGGACCTACTCTCTTGACAATTCTTCTTCTTCAGTCGTACAACGTATATGCGAGTCCATTTCTAAGACAGGCAGGAATGTGACAACAAATAACTAGTTTACCAGTAGTGGGTTAGCAAAAGCACTTCGAAAAGACCATAGGCTAATGTTAGTGGGAACAGTTCGAGAAAATAATAGGCAATTTCCTTCTAAACTCAAATATATTTTGGTCCCAAGAACACTGCACCTTGCGATCCGTATGTTTCGGAAAAAAGAAAAAATTTGCGCATAGTTTCCACAATGCACTTCGAAGATACTATCGACGTCGAAAACGGAAAAACCTTAATAAATTTCATTCTGTAATAAAAATAAAGGTTGCATGGACTTAGTTGATAAATTTTGTGCACGTGTGCGAGACCTACAAAGATATAGCCTATCTGATCTTCTGCAGCATCATGAACGTAGCAGCAAACAATGTATTTATTGTACTTAACACTAATAACCCTAACAAAAATATTGTATAAAAGAATTTTTAGAAGAATTAGCATTTAGTTTGATTGAATGGCACTTCAGGGAGCGTGCTTTGTTCCAGTACATCCCGCGAACACTTCGAGCAATTATAACCGAAATTTGCAACGTCGAAGAGGTTGTACAGCCAAGACGTGTATTCCATGGCCACTGTCATCTTTGTGACTCCAAAAACAAAGTTGTAAACCAAAATACAGATGTTTAATGTGCAACAAGTTCCTGTGTATAGAACATATTTCAGTTACTTGTGAAAACTGCTACGAGCGTCAAGTAACTGAAAATTGAAAGGATTCTATGTCGCCATTTAAAATTTTTTAATTTTTTTTTGTCATATGTAGAGTAGTTCGTAAATTATCTAAATATAGTGTTTTGGACAAAGTTACGTTTTAGTTTTTCATAGCATGTAATTTTATTATACCTATGCGGAAAATGTAAGTTCTTTTGAAACGCTCACGCACAACCAACATACGTATTAATTTTTGTTTCGAAATGACTTTTTACATAAATAAATGCTTCAATAAACATACAAATTGGTTGTCCTTTTATAACAAGAATTTTCTAATCACGTATTTTTAAAAGTTGGTCTCTGAAACCGACGCCATTACATAAGTTAAAAATTGAAGCGTCACGCGAGAAAAATTAAGCAAACAGACATCTGTGGAACTTGAAGTATAAAAGAAAGGGAGTTCAAAAGACTATGCAAGTCGTGAGATGTTTTGACAATAACTATATTTATAACTTTGAATCTGCAAAATTTGTCAAGAAATTGTAATAAAGGCATGTATGTCTGGCGTTTACAAGTCGGACTAAATGTTACCATACTATTCTTTCCTGGGTAAAGCAATAAGACGCCCGATACTGAAGAGCAAGAAACGCGAAAATAACAGCATTAAATTTCTAAGAAGATTTTGGAGCCCAGTTTATTGAAGACAAAGTAGCTTACGAAAAAATTCGTTAGTAAGAAGTAAACAAAACTTGCATTATTTACCAGCTTATATGACGGATTCGGATAAAAGCTAGACCAACATATCCACATCTCGTATGCACTGAGGTAAAATATCGTAAAATCGAGATATTTTTGTTCAGTAAGTCAAATGGATACTTGTGTTTTAAGAAATACAAATATTTTTCATTTCTATAATTCTACTAAACATAGTTCAGTTTATTTTTGTAAAGTAGAAAAGTTATTTCAGTCTTTGTTATTTTTTTATGGTTAAATATTAATATTAGTTTTTCTCTTCTCTGCGTCAATATATATTCAAAATGCGTACCACAAGCGCCGTACGCATAAATAACCCGTATTTGTTACGGTACTATACATTGAGCGGTCAAATACGAGTACATTCGTAGTCTGCTTCCTACCTTGGAATATCTGCCACGCGTTATTTCGTAGTTGACAGTCAATGTGTTAAAAGAATGCTTGTTTCAAGTTCGGGGCCAGTCACTTTGTTGCCAAGACACCAATTGGAGTGATTGGAAATGTATATGCTCATCCAGAGTAATACTTCCTGCAACTACGAGGAACTGTATTTATGTATTGAGAACTGGTAACACTGGTATTGCCAGGTGAAATCTAAAATTGCCATCGTAAAGTTTGACATTTTTGAGGTTATCGGTACTCAGAACGTTTTACGTCCGAGCACTATTTGTGTTTCTTGCAGTGTTTAAAATTTCATCTCAGCCAAAATATGGAACTAACAAAAATTTTCGAGCTATGATTCATTATGACCTTCGACGTGGTCTATCTCAAGAACAATGCCTCAAACAACTGGATTCAACTTTTGGCGATGAAACGCCATCTACAGCCACTGTATTTCGCTGGTACACTGAATTCACATATGGACTTAGTTTGCTCACGGACGAAGCTAAAGAAGGTCTTCCAAAATCAGTCGTTGTGCCGCAAAATATCGATGCTGTGCGAAAACTAATTGCAGAAGATCGTCATGTGGCATATCAAGAAATTGAGAGGTTTTTAAGCATTAGTATGACCTGCATATATAAGATTTTGCATGAGCATTTGTGTGTTCGGAAGCTGTGTGCGCGTTGGGTTCCACATTTGTTGACAGATACTAAAAAAATGCTCGTGTCAATTGGTGCCGTAAAATAATTTCAAAATACAACTTTCGTGCATCCAAAACGGTATACAACATCGTCATAGGTGACGAGTGGTGGATTTATGCGTATGAGCCAGAAAGAAAAGGCCAGTCGGCAGTGTCAGTGTTTCAAAGTGAAGCAAAGTCAACGAAAGTTGTTAGTTCTCGAAGCGTTAAGAAGCAAATGGTGGCGTTTTTCTTCACGAAAACCGGTCCTGTGGCAACTGTGGCTCTCGAAAATCAAAAGACCGTTAATTCAGCGTAGTATACGACCATTTGTTTGCTTGAAGTTTTCGATAAATTGAGAGAAACCTACTCAAAACGACGAATCATTTTGCATCATGATTATGCGAGCTCACACACATCACGTGCAACAAACGAGTATTTGGACACACAAAAGATCGAATTATGGCTCATCCACCTTCAAGCTCCGACTTGACACCTAATGACTTCTTGTTTCCAGTAATTAAAGATAAACTGCGTGGACAACGTTTTCATCGCCAGAAGAAGCGGTTGAGGTCTTTGAAACGCATGTTTTAGAGCTACCATCTTCTGACTGGACAAAATGCTTTGAAGGGTGGTTCAATCGCATGCAAAAGTGTATAGATCTTAAACGCGATTATTTTGAAAAGCAATAAAAGTATTTTTCATCAAATTCATTTGTTTATTCTTTCTATTCTGAATACATAAGTAGTGTCCCTCGTATTACTGTACTAAAAACATGTTTTGGCTTAATTAAGCTTATGAATCTGCACGTTCGAAAGCAGTTAATAACTTACACTTACAAGTGTACAAAACGTCCACTTTATTAGTATTTATTATGACACGGTCTATATCCAGGTCACGTACTCTAAGTCAAGATTGCCTCATTTTGTTCAAAATAAGCTATTAATTTAATATTCATATTATAAATGGTGGATCTTATTTGAGATTAGTTTTGAAATGAAGGATTAGAAGTCGTTCCGCAACAAAACTAAAGTTATTGTACGGGTTAAAATTGGATTTAGTTGTTTAAGGGTTTGCAACTTTAATCGTAGTTTTACCTTCCAACGCCTACAGCATTTCACAGGAAAGTTTCAAGAGCAAAATATGTAATTTTCCACTTCCTCGGCTTTATTTTAATTGCATAAGGTTGTTAGCTGCAAACCAAATTAAAGTATATTTGGATTACGATGAGATGTCGTTTATGACCTTTGACATCAAACATAATGTTTTGAAGTAAATAACTTTTATACGGATACTTGTGTACCTTTCATATAATACTAACAATGAACAAAGGTTACAGCAGAAATTTAGTTATGCATTCGCATTTATGTAAACAAGCAAATTAAATTTTTTTGATGCGGTAACTTCAAAAAGCCCAATTGCGGTATGAGTATTTGATGTGGTGCAATTGAAAAACACATGACTGGCGCTTAGCAGCAAATTAAATGTGAGGATTTTCTTGTCGACTGATACGTTTTCTATATCCTGATGACAAAAAGAATGTAACCTTCGTATAACTCAACATAATTTCCATTTTAACAGCTACAGACGAGTTTTCTATTTTAGTTTGTCATTGCAGCCAAAGTAGTTATTTTCTGAAAATTCCTTTTACTGCAATATGCCCCGAGGAATTACATTCTGGTACTGGATTCAGTACATGGTAAATTTTCAAGGAAATTCCGAGCACACTTCAATAGCAGCTTTGGCAAACCAACTTTTTAGTACATTAGGATTTTCGTTTCTTGTCTCTGTAACATGTAAGCATAAACCACAGCTAGGCTTTATAAAAAAATCAGTCTTTTATTTGTACTCTGGTAATTGGATGGGATGTCTTCATTACAACCCGCGAAAGCTGTCAGAGGGTTTATATCTAATATATTGTAGAAATTGTTAAATGGCAGCGGGTTTTGAATGTCTTGCTAGTATATGTGGTCGCCATTTTATCTATGACATTGATAACTGATTTATCTATTCTTTACTAACACAGTATAATAATTATTTTTCTCACGACTACCCAATAATGCACGTCTTATGCATTTAAGAATGGGTCAATAAAAGCACTTATTATGCTGTAGGTTTATTTGAATCTACAATTCAACACCTTTAACCAATCAAAAACATCTAAGTCGTGGGTTATGATCATAATTCAAAATCTCTGAGCAATCTGAATAAGCCTACATTTTTCATAATCTACGAGGTATAATTTTTATCACGTGAAGTAGGCTGTTACATTATGGCAAACAAATTCTTGCTTGTCAGTGTTTGTGCCATTAGTTCAATCGTTTGGAAAATAAATATCTGATAATAAAATTTTGTGCAGATGTGTGAAAGGTATAGTATTCCACTCGAGTTATGGCCATTACGCCGTTCGATCTAGAGGGTTTGCGGCGCAAACTTTCTGAATGAGTAATGGTTATGATAACTCGTT
The DNA here is from genome assembly GCA_036346225.1 of Platerodrilus igneus. Taxonomy (NCBI): domain Eukaryota; kingdom Metazoa; phylum Arthropoda; class Insecta; order Coleoptera; family Lycidae; genus Platerodrilus; species Platerodrilus igneus. The sequence continues at coordinate 5,950,230 of JARFIW010000639.1, forward strand.
CAATAATATACTGTGGTAGGTATTAACTAATAGATGACGGGGCCATCTCTATGATTCCATATCAACATTTTTGTAACACTCTGCGTAGCCACACATTTCTTACCCATATGCTATACTTTCTCGTTCTTCTGAGTTTGAGAGCGCATTAACCAGGGGGAGTGCGGTTGGGAGGGATTGTCTCCAAAGTCACGACAATCATCGGGGCGTGTTTAGTGGTACTACGTGCTTGTGTAGCGCGAAGCCGTTTGGTGCTGCCACCGACGGTGCCTGTTCAGAGTACGCCAATGCGGTCTCGATACTCGCTAGCGGTATAACTGTGTTTTGTGTCGGAGACGGGCTTTCTGGTTCCGATGTATCGCCTCGATTCACTGTTGGCGGGGTGTTCTTTGTAGTAACCGGTTAGTTCCAGAAAAACGCGTCCTCCGTAGGCGTCAATCAGGTATACAAGATCGACGTTATTTGAATTGAAGACTGGTATTTCAACTAAGGATGCGCTTTCTCGATGCTCTTTGTTCTGGTCGCCGTGCCTTTTAAAGTGTTTGCCAAGGTAATTAACCTCGTAATGGAGATCAGCTTAGCGAGAAATGGTTGCACCTGTGTCCATACTTGGGTTCCCAGAAAGAAGGGAAACTCTTTGTCCATGATAAAGTGTGCAAAAAGAAAAGTCGAACATTACTCGCTGGCTCTCGGCAGTCTTTGTGTAGAGGTCTTTAAACTTGAATAAATCGAGAAGGATATACAAGGGGACCGCTCAAGGAAAAGTGCAGCAGGTGATTCTCCGGTAGTAGAATGACGAGCTTTCAGGTACTGTTGCAAAAACTCGTTCAACTTGCGTTGCAAGGAACCTGGTGTAGTGGCCATAATTTTTAGGTGATGTTTTACGGTTTGTACATTTCTTTCCGCCTGGCCACTAGTGAATGGGTGATATGGTGCTGTACGTTTGTGCTGTAAGCATTCTCGAAATTTGCTAGTGGTATATTGCGTACCATTATCAGAAACTACAAAAATGGGTACTCCTTAGGTCGTGAATACGTCATCGAGAGTCGGTATTACGGCGGATGCTGTCATGGTGTTAATGATCTTCATCTTCGGGACATTTGATAAAAGCGTCCATGATGATCAACAGTGATTTCAAAGCAAAGGGTCCTGTTCAAACTATATGAATACTTTCTCAAGGTGTGTGTAAATATTTCCAATTACACTCATGGCATATGCGCACATCTGAAGCAGTCTTTACAAGATTTAGCCGTATGTTTGATGTCTACCTCAATTCCAGGCCAATACATGAAGGAATGAGCTACGCACTTCATTCTCACGATGCCCAAATGTGCTCCGTGTAGATTGTTTACAACAACTGCTTAATGCAGTTGGACGATAACTCGGAGTTCGAAAACTAGGTAGTTTGCGGATAGTCCATACCTTGGTTTCGATGGTTTATATGCGGTGCGTGCAAAGTTTTGACCTGATTCTAACAAGCGAACGATTTTGCCGAGGTCAGTATTTCGGTCAGTTTTTTGAGCAATGCTTTTCGCACGAATCGGAAGATGCTAACTTTGTCGTATGGCAAAACAATTGAATTCGTCCAAATCGTTCTCTTTTACTTTTTTTAAAAAATTGCCGATCTTAACACAGGCAGTAATGTCTGAGGGCAGCAATCAGCGTTCGCGTTTATGGATAACACTGGAATAAATGGACTGTAATATGTGACTTTATCCAGCAAAAGCTGCAAATCCTTTGGCGACGCTGATTTACGTGCATTGCGCACGGCTCGAATACGTTTTAAATTAATAAAACGACTAAAGCGTTTATTATGGGTAAAATGATGCTACGTTTCAAATTTCAATTTGTTCAAAAAGACCCGGAACACCGTAACAATTTTAAGGTTGCATCTGCTAACTACTGTGGTGCTGGAGTGGGTTGCTGTAGAAAAAAGATAAAGAAAATAAAATTCTGAGAATGCAAAATGACCGAAACAAAAGACTATTTTATCTTATAAAGCTGTACTATTTGTCAAAAATAAGGGACGTCCAATTGTATTATCCCAGCAATTTCTTCGATATTTTAGTTACTCGGAGAACGGTTGTGCCCCATAGGTTTCCGTGCTTTCGATTTTGCTGAATCTTGTCACCTCATACTCTACCTTTATCTACCTTACCTTAAAAATACGTATTAGCTTTTATCAAATTGAAGAAGTTTTCGAAATAACGGCCTTTCCCAAAATCAGAATTTATCGCTGGAATGGCTGGATATCCTTTCATGACTTTTCTTTTTACCTCAACCTATATTATGAAGCATTCTAAATAAAAATCCATTTCAGTTTAAACCCTATTAACCGTAAATTTCAAAAATATAATTGTACATACATTGATCTTAAAGAAACAAACCGAATCTACCGCCAACTGGTCAGGTAGTATAAACAGAACTCCTTAAAAAAATATTAATCTGTAAAAAACACTAGCATTCCATTGTTTTAATTTCCCAGATAGATCTGTACGATATTTAAAATCTCATTTATTTGGAAATGACCTTAACAGCAATACAGGGAGAAACAGCGTAAAACCAATCTTTACTTAACCATTCAAATTTCCATTTAAAATACTGAGCTTGGACTATTTAACTAACCATGATTCCACAATCTCGTCGTTCTTCATCGGCCTAATTTTTGAAGCCCTTTACTGCTTGATCCAAGTTTGACCTTAAAGTTAGTTCGTGGTGGTCCAGAGGATTCGAGCTTACCCAGCACTTATGCAGAACAATACGCACTGCTTCTTGTAACTAACGAAACATCTGTTAATCAGGAGTACAAAAATAATTATTAAGGTAACAAAGGGTTCGGTTTTGCAAAATTAACAGTAAGAACGTTTTTGCTAAAAAAATATATCCAAATAACAAGACATGGAACGATTGCATACTTAACAACAATCAGTCATGTAATCTTTGTATAAATTCCAAAAGCAGCATAAATTCTTAAATGACACGGATGAAAAATGAGGATTCAAGTAGTGTTATAAACAGGCGCTTGCTACGACAACGCCAGAGTATATTATAATTACAATTTCCTACTGCAGAACCTGCCATTAAAACGCAAGTAAAAACAAAAGCCATCTCCACCAGAAATTTGCAAATTACTTTTTAATCGAAGAAGATGAGTAAAATTTTGTATAAAATATTGGTCCTTCACGCCCTATTTTAGTTAATACTTTACTATCACCCGAAAAGAGTACACAAAAGTCATACAATCGTAATCTAGTTCATTTATGTGAAATATGCTATCGAGTATCGAATTTATATGTGACAATGAGCTAAACTATAAGGCCTCTTTGCATCTGTAGCGATCGGGGGTTAAAGAAAGGGGTTTAGTCGAGCGGTTTTCTTTTGTTTTTGTTTTGTTGTGTTTTTAACTAGGGGAGACGTAGCTGTCCGTATCTCTGGCTGGAAAGGGTAGAGGTGCTATCATTTGCCATATACGTACTGGGTATCCTAGGTTATTACTTAATTAAAACTCTAATAATATTATTTGGTATATTTCACTACTAAATATAAAGTTTATTTATTATATTTACATCTTCAGAAATTTAGGGGTTAGAGACGCAACTTACAAATATTGTTATCCAGTGGGCACATTCTCATAAAACTTACCCTAAATAAACTCAGTCACTGTAATTCTCACTACTACTAATTTAACCATCGGTCAAATAATTACTTTTTACATAGTGATCTCACCCGTTGAAATCTGCAGTGCAACTCCGCTATTTTGTTTCTTTTGCTTCCTCGCAGTGACTCTGCCCTTATTTTAAATTGTTAACTTAGCATATTTACGGTTGGTGACCAGCAACTACCTAATGGGTTCTGCTTGGACTTTGACTATACTGTTACTTTGCTGTGTCTGTCTATTTCGAAATTACAAGCTATTTTGCTGGCTTTATGTTGTAATGTGTTATTTCTTCTATTGGAAAAGCGCATAGGTTGAAGACCTGAACGAACTTATCATAAATTTAATTTTAAATACTATTTCTATAAATGAGGCTATCTAATTTTACTAGTTTCCTATTTTAACATTTCTAATTAATTGGGTGGGTATATGCGGGAGTACTACACATCGACCACCGTTGAAGAAAAATATACACAGCTTCTTCGCTTCAATTGCTGCTTGATCTCCAATTGTCGATCCTGGTAGTCCAGTGGATTTAAGCCTACATAGGACTTATGCAGAATAATAGACACCGTTTGTTGTAACTAGCGAAACATCTAGTAACAATCGGTACAAAAATAATTATTAAAGTAACAAAGAGTTGTACTTTTCCAACAATTGAGTGTAGAAATGTGTTTAATTTACAGTTGAATGTTTATACTAAAAAATGTATATTTAAATAACATAACATGGAACGATTGGATGCTTAGCAAGTAATAGAATCATTTATAAATATCTAAAAATCGGCATACACTCAAATTAGACTAATGAGGCCTTGATTTACGCTTGCGCTTAAGCTTGTGTTTGCGCTTGAGCTTGCGTATGCGCTTGTGCTTGCGCTTGCGCTTGCGCTTGCTACAGTAGGAACGATTATTGAGACGCAATTAAAAAAAACAATCTACTTGGAATATTGAAATTACTTTATAATGAAGGAAAAGAGTAGAATTTTAGCTTAAAATATTGGTCCTCGCCCGATTTTACTTAATACTTAAATACCAGCTAGAAATCATTAATCAATAGTCGTGCCCTCGTAGCCTAGTTTTAATTAAGATTTGATTAAGATCGATTAAATTTTGATCTCCACAAGACACACGCGTTCGCAATATAGCTCCGAAATTGCCATCATTATGCACAGGTTCGGTTTCACATAAAGTCAATTGTCCACAATCGGAAGTCCCACGTAGCGCTAATTCTTGACGGCCACAGAATATAATAGTTTTAACTATAGTGTCAGTTTTTTTCTATTGTCAGCAATTTGTTTAGAACGACTAGAATCTAAAGTTAGCATAATATCTGGTATATATCTTTTCTCAGTCGCTATGTAGGTGTCGGCATAAATGCTGTTGCTTTTGTGATAGTTAATTTCACTATGTTTGGTAAATATTTCAATGGCATCTTTCTAGTTATGTGACTAACGCATTTAGTTTTTGATGATTGCCTTTTCCACTAAATTCTTACGCAAAAATTAAACAATACTTACACACAACACCGTGATTACCTGTAGTTGTATAACTTAACCAGGGAAAACGTTTTAACCAAATGAATTGAAATTTAAGATTTTTTTTCTTGGACACAGGAAATTTATACTTATCTTGCGTAACAGATACAGGTGTCAACAATTTAAATCTAAGTTTGTTATTTAGTTTTTGATCAAAACAACAACCGATATCAAATCATGAATTTCCTTCTTCGTTATTTCCTTTTCGGTTTCTTTAGATGCTATAGTCGGAACTATTTCGGAATTCAATTCAGAATTTACAGTAGTATGTGAATGATTAAAACTAGCCAATTGCTGGTTATCATGTTCGGTTTCCAGTTTGGGTTTTTTATTGAAAAAATCATCTAATGCTCGTTGAAAGTTGCGTTTCGCCATAATAGTTTCCAATATCTGAAATTTAAAAACAGGAATCTGTAGTGACGAATGTCGATATGTTATTAATTTGTTAATAATGGGCAAAGCGGCAACGAAACGTAAAATATGGGAATATTGATCACAATAAAAATGAAGAGAATAGAGATTCAATTAACTGTAAAGACACTTACACCATTATTTCCTGATCGGCTACGTTAGATACCTTCTCCTACCAGGAGAATACTTTCCCGATGGAAGATCTACATTGATAAAGAAGTACTTTTGAGTCCATTACCGTAGAGAAATATAGATTAAATGTGGTGTATCTGTACGCTTGCAAATACGGCACTATCTTTCTGTGCATTTAATATAATATAGCACCTATTTACTACATTTTCCAATAATGCAAATGCAATTTAGGCGCCACAAACGCTTACAGATGAATGAAACAAACGAAAATTAACATACCATAAGTATGCATAATTCTATTTCTACAACAATATCAATTGTACTCGGAGTACCGAGAGGTATCTATACTCACATTCTCATTAATTTAAAATTGAGAGTTTCCACAAAATGCACTGATAACTTTTTAACAATCTTGCACTTCCACTTGTCACTGATGAACAAATAATATAACGAATACAAAGCTGCTGCTCCGCTATTCAATCCCTCACCCGCCCACCCTCGCAAGTTATAGCACCTGCAAAAACATCTAATCCTTCTAAGAATTTGCTGATGTTAAGAACATTAGTTAGTCCTGAAGGTTCCATGCTATTTTAAAGCGAAACAGAATCCTAAAGTCCCTCTATCTATAACAAACAATTTCTACAATACAATCAATGTAATTATTATTTGAATAGAAATAGATGATTAGGTACTGTTATTCTTGTTAGAAGACATACTGTTTACAGGTAATTTAAATGAGTTTTTTAAACGATTATTCGACCGTTTTTAATTGATTTAGAAAATTAAAAGATACTAGAACCGATAAAACAATTCCTTGCAAAGTATACGAGTCGAATATAATATTTAGAACGAGGGCGAGTTATATATCCCAAAATTAATACATCTGTATATTTCAATGAAACTATTAAGTCTTGAAAATATATTGTTACAATATAAAATTGAAGGACAAAGTATAAAATGTAAATGAAAGTTCATTAACCAGACATTAGAACCGAAATAGTACTTTGTATTCCAGACGTAATATGACACTGCAGGTGCAGGTTATAGTAGGTTATCAGACAGCAATTAATAGAATTAAGATTATTAAAATGTAATACTTTGTATTGTATCAAAAAATAGCAGATATGAGACCTGCATTTCCCACGTGATGTAAGAGCAGGGATAGCATAAATACCCTCAAGAGCTCAAGATGGCCAGTCAGTCGGCTAACTTCATTACTTTGTGGTTCAAAGCTGCTAATTTGTAAATATTAGTTATTGATTTTAATTATTAATTAGTAATATTTAACTTTGATTATTTTTGATTTCAATACGTTAATGAACATAACGTATCTGTTATTAAAACCATTGTAATTACTGTTAAAAATACACTTGATAGGAGTGTTTTGGAAATAAAGTCTTTCTTAAAAAGAAGCTCCCAAAGGCCCAAAAACTTGAATTGAATAGACATCGCGGTTTCTGTACCGCTTTAAAGAAGAAAACTTGGATTTTTAATTTAATATAAATAAAAGAAATTATGAAAGGTATGTCACATGTTCTTATGGCACACACGAGATTACGTATTAGAAGTCGAGAAAGGCATTGCAGAGAGAAGTTTAGCAGTTCTTGCTGAGCATTCTGTGCTCTTTAAATGAGCGCGAAAACTTTAAGCTAAAGTTATTCCTTAGAGCTTAAAATCGTGAAAACGCCAAACTAGGCAATGGGCCATACTACAAAGATACTTGAACCAATTGCGTGATTCTAAGAGTTCTTACGGTTTTATTTTTATGCTCTACATGCCTATAGCTTGTATATATTTAAAGCTTATCTCCTCACAGAGTAAAATCGGTATGAACACAAATGTATTCTATCTCTTGAAACTCAGTGAAGTCTCACAGTGGCCTAGTTTAGTATGCATTGAAAACTAAATTGGATTAGATTTCAAACATAGTCTATGTAGAAAAGCTGTAGTTAGTGTGTTTTGCAGTAATTGCAAGATTTCTACCTATCTAAAGTACTTTAGAGAAATTCACAAAATTCACCCTCAATCCCCACACAATGGAATACTGAGAGAAAGCTCCATGTGATTCTCATATTTAACAAAACGTAATGGAATTGGACACGCTAAGTAGAACTTAATTGTACCGAACAAGCAGTCTATTATTGTTAAAGTATACTTCGTATGGTGCTTTATTAGATGCTATTATTGCTATCGTTAGTTATTCTTGCACGTGATGGAGTTTCGAAGTTTATTTTCTACAACGAAGTGACAATTTTATCTGAAAATAAACTAAACGACAGAAAATTGCCAATTACACTTGCTTTGCTTTATATTTCAGTTCTCTATATTTCGTGTCTTGAGCTTCCAATCAACAGATTTGTTTTAGGAAATCCGGGTCCTATGTTTGATACTAAAACAAAGCCAGAACAGATTTATAGTAACTTAGTCAACGCAAAATACACGGAGTAGAATTCGCGCTTTTGATTCAGCTAGTGAATTACGATTTTTGGTAATGAATAATATTAGTAACGGTATGATTCATCCATTCAGCAGAATAATTTTAAATAAATTAACTTGCAACCACAGCCATCTTTTGTTTAAATGGAAACTTATATGCCACAAGTATACTCAATACTGAAGTATTCTTCATTGGAAATTTTGAATACAATAATAAAAAAGTTTAACCAAATTTTAAATATCGCTTTTTTTCGCAACAGCTAAATATTTTACGTATTTCTGTATGGAACAACTGCGTATCCTTTTTTAGAAGAAAGACTGCCACCTGGGTGTCAACAACATTCATCTACAGCAACCAGATGTGACTGCATTACTAGATAAAAATTCCGCCGAGTAAAATAAAGTGTTTTAAATTGTGTTTATTCACCTTTTTGTACACCATCAGTTCAGTAGATTATGCACCTCTGTAGTAAGTCTGGGCGGTTTATTAGAAAACTCTTAGGCACTTTATTTGTCACAGAGGGCACAGTAATCCAATTATAGTTTAAAGCCGCGCTGGGAATGGTAATCCAATTATTTTATTTTTAAAAACAACAGTAAAAGAGACTTCTGTAGCTGACATTTTTTAATTGAATGACATTATTTTTTGTTTTGGTTTTCCAAAGCTCTACATAATGCATGTATAAAATCAGACTAGTTAAAAGGACTCTCCACTAAGTAAGGGAAGTTTTAAACAAGAAACCAAACCAAGAGCATAGAGTTGTTAGCCCAAAAGAATGAATTGAGACAAAGAGAGAATAGTCGATTCCTGCCAAGAACCTTTAATGTGCAGCAGCCTAATTAAAATTTATTAAAATGTACTATTTCAAAATAATAAAGCTTTTAACGAGCACACAGTAAAAATATGAACTTTAAAGCCAATAAACGTTGATTTATCAATATATCAAGTACTTTGATAGAGCACTGAAAACGCAGACAAGGTTCTCAAAGGCGGAACATGTGGCGAGGTTAACAATTATTTTGGATGCCAGTTTTCGAATGATTTTCGAGAAGTATGGACTTAATATTAATGTTTCCTTTACGAATCATGAACAAGATTGAACGTGGATCAAAAGGTATTTGAAGAAAAGGCCTCAAAAACACTTATAAAAGATCACAAAATTTAGATATGCTTGCCTTAGGAAGTCATCATCAGTAGGTATATCTTAAGTCCTTGAACCGGTTAGACGCGCACTTTCATTGTTTCCTATTCTGAGCTAATCGACACATTTCTCTGAAATTCACACAGTCTGCATCTTTCACTATCTGCGTGCAACAGTCTGATTTAGGTCTATCTCTACCTCTCTTTTTCTTATATCTGTGGAGAAATAATGAAGGTTGTATTCCTTTACTAACTCCTCTGGATCGGAAATAATTTTACCTTCGATATAAGTGTAGTATAACAACCATAGACCGCTCAAATCATTAACAAAAAACAAGACTCGGATAGCAAACACATTTATTTTAGAAAGCATTAAAATCAATTGTTTATTAGTGACGAATCCTCAGGTTTGCAGTAACTGAATGCTTATCATAACAAATGCTAAAATATATATACATATTATACCTGCTTGCTTCACTTTTCTAACTTGCATAATATGCACACAAAAAAAACTAGTAATAATTGAGAAGACTGCGGTCGCCCGTGCGAATCGCATGGAACACGGAAGTGAACTGTCAACCTTGGTTGTATGGTGTTGTAACGGGGGTGACCGCTGTAGGAAGGGATGATAGAAACATACAAGCAGGGGCGTATCGTGTGAGTTGAAACCGAAAAATCTGCTTGTATTGCTTCTCACACTATGGTCCCAAAATGCCTTAGAAGGTGTCCTACCCTCCTATTTCTCTTATTTGTTTGTTTTCCAGAGATATCTTTCTAGAACTTCTTTGTTACTAACTTTGTCTGTACATGCTATCATCATCATAAATTGAAGCACAACATTCCAAAAGGCTTCTACTTTTTCCTGTCTGCTTCTCGTACTGTCATTATTTTCTAGCCGTACAGAGCTCTGCTCCACACATGTGCTTTCAACAATTTTTTCCTTGTTTCAATATTTGTTGTCTTTGAAAGTAGCAGCTGCTCTTTCCTGTTAGGTATAGCTCGGTTCCTTTTTACCGATATTCAGTGGTATGTGAAGGGGGTTAACCAACCTGCGGCTACCAAGATCCCTCAACACTTGATCTTTTGCCGAATTAATAGTTTTCCAGTAAATTCTTTTGCACAACCAACATTAGATGAAAATATTGCAAAACTAACACCTGTAGTTGTTGAATTACGATTATGTTTTTCATCATTAGGTTTCCCATCATGGAACTTGTTGGACGCGTACCTTCATTGGTTTTTTAGCCAGCTTAACATTATTACAGCCTAGATACATAGATACAGCTCGGCTCCCTCTCAATTGTTTTCTATAAGGTGGTTAAGCAATCTGGAGCCACCAAAATCTCTCAACACTTAAACATTTGCCGAATTAATAGTTTTCGAGTAAATCCTTTCGCACAATTAACATTAGTCGAGAATATAGCAAAAACCAATATCTGTACTAGCTTATAATAATCATCAGGTTTAAGAACGATTATTGTTTCGTCATTAGATTTTCCGTCTTAGAATTGGTTGGTTACGTACGTCCATTAATTTTTATTCTGAAGTAGCGTACACATTTTCCTAACTATCTGTGAGCAATAGCCTAACCTAGATCTACCTCTACCTCTTTTTTTCCTATGTCTGCTTTTAATATATTCCGCACAATTCCGTCATGCCTTAGTATGTCTGTCCGTGATATCTTCACCATACGTCTGTAGCACCACATTTCAAAGGCTTCAATCTTTCTCCTGTCCGCTTCTCCTACTGTCCAACCTCCACAGCCATACAGTGCTGAGCTCCACACATATACTCTAAGCAATCTTTTTCTTGTTTCCATTTTTGTTGTCTTTGAACATAGTAGTTGCTGTTTCTTGTTGAAAGTAGCACGACCTTGTGCTAACCTTTGTTTTATATCTTCTGCGTTTTTCCCATCTTGCGTTATTTGGCTTCCTAGATAACAGATATCCTAAACCTCTTGCAAGTTCTCGTTTTCTATTTGTATTCTAGTTTTTGATTTATTTTTTCCTTCTTCACATACTAGTACTTTAGTTTTATTTTTGTTATTTTTCGTACCGTACACCTATGTTAGAACTGTTTCCATTTCATTAAGAGCTGATTCGAACTCTTCTGTGCTAGATTCTATTACCGCTATATCATCTCCAATGGCTGTTCATCTTCACGGATGCTTTCATCAAATGGCTCGAAGTTGAAGGTCACAAAGATTATGACAGCATCCGCCGTAGTACCAACACACGGCCTAACGATTACCCACTATCATAGTTTCTGAAAATAGCACGCAATATATCTCTAGCGGATTTAGAGAATTCTTGCAACACATTGGAATAACGTACCACAAACGTACAGCACAATATTTCCCATTCACCAATGGTAAAGCGGAAAGAAATGTACAAACCGTACAGTATCACCTAAAAATTATGGCCACTACACCAGGTTCCTTGCAGCGCAACTAAAACGAGTTTTTGCAACCTGATAGCTGTTCGTTCTACTACCGGACAATCACCTGCTCAACTTTTTGTTGCACGGTCCCCTTGCGCACCCTTCTCGATTTACTCAAGTTTAAAGACCTTACAAAAAGATTGTCGAGAGACAGCGAGTAATGTTCGACTTTTCCTTTCGTATATTTTATCATGGATAAACAGTTTACTTTCTCTCTGAGTACTCAGGTACGGACACAGGTGCAACCATTTCGCGCCGCGCTGATCTCCATTACAAGGTTAATTACTTTGGCAAACACTTTAAAATGCACGGCGACCAGATCAGAGCGCAACACGAAAGCTCATCTTTAGCAGAACTACCAGAATTCAATTCAAATAACGCCCATCCCGCACACCTGATTGGTGCCCACGGAGGACGCCTTATTCTGGAACCAACCGGTTACTACAAAGAGTACCCAGCCAACAGTGAAGCGAGGCGATTCATCGGAACCCGAGAGCCCGTCTTCGACATAAAGCACAGTTTTATCGCTAGCGGGTATCGAGACTGCACCGGCGTCCTTTGAACAAGCACTTAATCTTGCAGGGATGCTGGAAAAAGTCCTAGAATGACTAACAAGGAAATGCCAAAATCTTGAAATCAGGAGAGTGACTTGGGTTTACAGTATACCTGAAAATTCATTACAACAAAATTAATTTAAACCTATAACAAACCTACACATGTAGACCTATTAGTGACTGCTAATTGCAAAGAAATTTTCTGAAAGTAAAGGTTAAATAAGACCTGAAATATTCAACCACTTTTTTTTTGAGAATAACAACACAATATATTACGACAAAAACATGAATCTACACCGTTTACAGTAAGGGAAACACCAAATATACACTTTTTATAAAAGTCGCTGCGACATTATTAATTCTATAATACCTGCGTTCACACAGTACAAGCTTACACAAATATCAAAAACTTGATAAGTCCTAAATCTAGTAACTAAAAACGGAAATCTATTAACTAACTTAACCTAAACACAAATGTGTTTTAGGTATACATTTTATAATTAGGTACTAACCTTCGCACCAGTATAGTTTCAATTTTGTTGCAACCGGGAGATGAATATTGGCACTAAAAGTTGCCCTCTACTTCCTCCCAAATATCTTGTCGTTCTCGTCCGTTACAATATGAAGCTTCCAACACAACGGTTAATTTTCTTTACGGACCCGGCGGTGTCCCTTAAAAGAAACTGACCCACCTGATTAGGCTACTCTGCCTTGCTCTCTAACCTCTACATAAGGTAATTAGCCTACCAAAGCGGCATGTTTACAATTTGTCTGTTAGAAACTGAGTATCTTTGAGTAGAAAAAAACTACTCTTTTTGAAACTACACGAGGTATTCTCGGCAAACTTTAGACGCGTGATTCAAAATTGGATTTTCTTTTATATCGCTTTGTCTATCTAAGCTTTATATATTTAAACTAACTTATATCGTGTTTTACACGTAATCTGAATCAGCACAAAACTGTATATGACTTCATTTGTTCTTAGATGGATGAAAAAATCATCGGCACTTTTATATTCTCTAGACAACGCAAATCAAGCTGTATTAATTACAAAGATGACATCACCCCTAAGCTTTTTAAAAACTGGCATGAAATCCATAACTTTTGACTAGATTAAATATGGTACCATATAATTGTTTCTTAAATAAGAATTTATAGAAGTCTAAACTTATATTTCCTGAAGCAAATAACCTAATCTTATTGGTGGACTTTACTTAGACAGAAACTATTAAAATGAAATGTGATTACAATTATTTCTAAGGGAATCTCAGTAGTATCGAAATCGATAAAGAATTTAAGGTTCATATTAAAAAGCAAAGTTGGTTGTAGACCCAAAATACAAAGTCTCAATCAAAAAATACAAATTCCACCTTGTAGAGTAGAAGTAGATACGAGGACAAGTTGTTGGTTTTTAGTATATCTCCAAACAACTACAACAAATTAAATACAAAATTTTCGTTTTGTTGTCGTTTTAATAATTTCTTAGAAATCGGCACAAATGTAAAAGCTTTGAACAGAGATACTAATTGACCAAGAAGCATTTTAACGTTGCAAGGAGGTGGGTATTTTACACCTGACGTCGTATTGCAATGGGTACACTCCACTTTTATAGCTATCTAAGGCACGTTCTATTTAGAACTTAGGTTAGGGTAGCTAAGATAATAATCTAACCTTATCTAACTATATCTGGAACGATTTAATAGAACGCACAACTCAGCATTTTGACTATTTAATCTATAAATATAATTTTGTTTTGGTTGGTTGCACTTGCGTTTTTATTATACCGGAAAAACATTATTTAAAATAATGGGAAACGAGTTAATTGTGGAAGTAAGTCCTATATTATTAATATATTTGTTCTGTATTACATTTAATTATTTTAGTTTTTACGGTACTATGAATCTGAGAGCGATGTTTTAACAAGCACTACAATTGAAGGATCACACTCCGATTCTGATTCTTCAGCTGATATGTTCTTTAAAAAGGACGAACCTTTCACAAACAAGAAGGATATGTGGAAAACATTATTCCAAAGTATGATGACAAATAGTTTAAAGAACATTTTCGGTTAAAAAATCTTCGGCTGATTTTCTTATTGGTAAAATTTAATTGGTATAAGCTGGAAGTTCATTATTGATTTATTTTCAGAAAAAGTGAAAGTTTCTAAAAAATTTCCCATTCATACTTATGGGAAAGAAAAAATAGATGCTACTAAAGCAGTTCTCATGACGATATGGTATTTGAGCAATCAAGAAACCTTTAGGCAGGTATCAGATAGGTTTAATCTTACCAAAAGTGCAGCACATCGCACAATTCAATTGGTTATCCAGTGTTAGTATCATTACCCCGAGAATACATTAAATGGCCAAACGAAGAACAAAAAGTTTTTATTTGTGAATCATTTAGAAAAATGAAGGGCCTAGAAGATATTGTTGGCGCTGTAGATGGTTGTCACATTAGTATTAAACCAATGAAAATGACTATGTTTACTGCAATCGAAAATCTTATCATACCATACTATTGCAAGCTGTATGTGACTATGAAAAAAGGTTTATAGATGTATTTTGTGGAGAAGCAGGATCTATTCATGACTCACGAATACTCAAAAGATCACGGCTGGATGATAAAGGGGTGAACGGCCGCTTACGAAATGATGTATTGTTAGGTGATTCGGCATATCTCTGTTTATGATGGCTTATATCTCCATACAAAGACAATGGCAATTTAAGCAGGGATCAGCGATTATTTAATTACAAACATTCGGCTTCTAGAGTAGTAATTGAAGATGCTTATGGTCTACTTAGAGGAAGATTCAGAAGGCTTAAAGGTTTTGAAAATACAAATATTTTTTTATAGTTCAGTGTGTAATAGCTGCCACTGTATTGCATAACATATGTTTGATGTTCAACGATGAAATAGATATAGAGCATGAGAAAGAAGAACCTGCATATTAGTTTGATTAAGCAACAATACAAAATTTAAGTGGCATTGTACCAGATACATCCAAACGAGAAGAAATGTTTCAAAGATTATTTCATTTGTGATTATGTATTTTGAGCACAGGAATATTTTCATTAGTCTCAAGTCTCAATAGGTGTTCGTTTGATTAGTTAATTATATTATATAGTATTATGAATATCGTTCCATTTTTACCATTGCTTTAAACATTTCATACAGAATTATAAAAAGCATTCAATTTATTAAGCAAACTACATTATTATGTACATTTGAAGGTTATATACAATCTTAAAAACTAAGATACTAAATATTATATACTGTTATAAAAATTTTATTTCAATTCTTTGCTAAGTTCTCCAAAGCAACAACTTTACGTTCTTCCAAAGTCAGTTTTTGTTCAAATAATTTCAATTGTTTGTTACGGTATTCTTGTTATGTCTTTTCTAATTCGTTATACCGTTTTTCTTCTAAACTTAAATACTGCGTTACAGGTGCTGCTCTCTTCCTACTAGTTGTGGGAGTAGTTGCTGTTGGTGATTCAGAGCTATTTTCTAATTATGCATTATTTAAGGAAGTAATATGCTTTTGAAATGGTTCAATATGGCTGGCATTTCCAACATCTATCCCACTTTTTTTACATCGCATTGCACCCATCTAACAAAAAACTTTATTATTATGTGCATCTAGTTCAATATTAATTGGTTTACTTAAATTTATATTTAAACTAATTAATTCCTCACAAACTATATCCCAAAAATGTTTTTTCTTTTTTGGGAGGTGCATGTCTACATATTTCTCCTCTACTGCAGATATTAATGCTAATGTATTTTTGCGAGCTACTATTAGGCAACCCGTCAAACACACAAGCGCCGTAAGCAACGCATATACTACAGAAGCCTAGAATTTTCTAACATTATACTAGAGAATGAATCATCCTATTAATTCAGAGTATATATAAGTCCGCTTATTAATGTAAGAGTTTAGTCTATATCAGAATGTCGAATATAAATTATGTCGTGTAAAGTTAAATAGTTGAGCTTTTGGAAGTTCACCAGTAAACATAAATGTTATATTATGTGAACGTGTCTAATGTACATGCAGCTTGTAGAATACATAGACAAAAGTGTAATAAATAAATAGTAGTGTTAGTGTTGCTAATGGACCTACGGTTAAGAAGTTAGTTTAAAAAGATATTAGTGGTTGTAAATTCATTAGTGTGATAGTGCTTCATTGTTAATTGGACTGAAAACATCTATAAATAAGGCATATACTGTTAATTAGACTTGGGAACAGTGAGTAATAAAAACTTTTGTTATTACTTGTTTTAAATTAGTAAAACGCGGTAGTAGCAGTCCGCTACAGTATCATTATACTGCAACTGTTGGCTTATATTTCCCTCATGCTTGGAAGGTGGACCAGGATTTTCAGTTTTTGGCAATTGTGATGAATTAAAATCTTTATCGTTACACTCTACTATATCTTCAATTTGAAGTACTTCAGTGCTACCAATTATATAGGGCACATTTTTTTCTGTGAAACCTATTTTATTGTAAGGCATTCCTAAATATTGTTGAGTTTCTGCAGAAAAAAGAAAAGGATCATTCAATAACTTTACATACTGGCTTTATTTGCTTATCCAAATTTTTTACTACTACATCTCCATTCTCAGCCAAAGCTCACCCACGACCTCCTTTCCTATTTAAAATAGCAAATGGCATTTTGCTGAAGAAGACTTAATTTAAACACAATCAATTTCTTATTACAACCGTCAACAAATAATCAAATATGCTTCTATAACCATACATTTCAAGTTAGCAATTTATCTTGGTAATTAAGGTACCTTATCAAGGGTTAAAGGGGAAGCAAAGAATCTAAGTTCCTAAGTAGTCAATAGAACATGCTAATATCTTAGACTAGTAAGATTAGCTTAGTTTTTTGGCAAATAGAATGCAGCTGTAGTGAACCAATTTTGAGTCTGTTTGACATCCGCACTCAATCGAAGTAGTCACATAAGGTATGCAAATTAGGATCATTTTTAACGTAATCGTATAACCTCAAACTTTCCATAATTTAACACTTTTCGGAATTGGTACAAACTTGGGAACTACTATTATAATAATAGTATATAATAATAAGTAAATCTGTGTGTATTTTAACAAACTGGTTTACCTTACTAAGATATAAACTTGTTGATGCTTTGTTTATGATGTGAATATGTGTATTACTAAAATGCAATTTGTGTCTGGACAAACACGAAAATGTAAACGAAAGACACTTTACAAAAAAAACTGAAAGAAGATATATTGAAGAAATTAATGTACCCTCAAATTATCAAGTATTTCTAATACTATTACAATAATTGCACGTGTATGAATTTCAATACTTACCCTTTAGCATAAATAAAATATTGCAAAGCTTTCACAAACCAAATCAGTACAAAATAGTGTCATTCTAAGTAGTGATTTTCTCTAATAGTGGAAAATCTACATTTTTAGAAATATTCATACACAGCGGCCGTCCAGGATTGTATTAAAAAGCATGGCGACATGTCTTTTAAATCTAACAAACAACGGGCAAATAAGTATATTAATTCTGACTGTTAGTAACAGAATCTATTCAACGCTTTTACCAATTCCGGCATGTAGTCCAAATCCGTACTACAAACTGCACTGTATAATACTTGTAGTACAAAGTTGTACAACGAAACTGACTTGTGGTTGTAGTATAAATTCAATCATCTTGCTAGTGCCGACGCTGCCTATTTTAATGGTTTATATAGCATATGAATTACACGAATATTTAGTAATTCGGACTTAGGATCACGTCTATTCACAGATAGGCAACTTTTTCAAATCTAATTGTATAAAACGCATAACCAAAACAAAATTGATTTGGGGTTAAGAATTTGGTAATTAAAATTGTACTACTACCAACGTTGATCCGTCGTTGTTCAAATACTTAAAAATTACGGTTAGCCACCATCGTTTCGAGGACGCTACTTGATGAGTTAAATACACCTTCGACATATTTTGTTGGCTGACGAACACCAACCATCGTTTTCGGATCTCATTAAAACCGACAGAAGTGTTTCGTCGGATTTACATCAAATGGACGGACAAGTAAGTACATTAGTGAAGCTCCGAAGTTAGATTAACATCCTATGGGGATTGCGTTCATACTGGAGAGTAGAAGATATAGAACGGCCACAATTTGTAGCAGTAACGATGTAGCATGTATAATTTGATCAGTAATTATTCGCATTGAATTAATAATGCGCCAACCGTGCCTTATTCTCTATTAATGTTCCATATAGAACGCTTCGTTTTAATAATCTTCTTGTAGTAAAATATCTGTGTGACATAAAATTATTTTGTTGAGCATCTCTAGCAATCCTGTTGCTTTCGTATTTCCCCACCTCTAACGGCGAGTCCTTGAATCGTCGCTATCGTCCGTTTCTAGTTTGGTTCGTTAGTCGAAGCCTAGCTATCAATTCATCAAGATGTTTTCGAGACTACAAGCTTGCGACCTCCGATTAAATTATTTGTGTGAGTGGTTCAAGTCATGGTAAACTTGAATAAATTTCAGTGACTTCTACTAACGGTTTGTAATTTAAACATTTTACGAACTCAATTTAATTTTGTTTCATTTATTTAGCGCGCCTACGAAAAACTATAGAGAAGGACAAGTGAAGATTTTGTTCTGTAAGTGGTATGGTTTTGTACAAAGATTGGAGATTACAGACATGTGGACGTAATTGCTGTTATCCTAAGTTTGAAATGGCTTACAGGATTGTTTGGAACTGATGGAATTTCTGTTCGGATTTGTCTAGGAATATCGGATGCAGTTTCGTTCGTTATTAAGTTTAATCAATTTTTGCACGTGTTTAGAATGTCGTTTGTTTTTGATAAACAGACGGTTATAAAAAAACACGAAATTTGCTAACATGTTTATGAACATATGATCTGTTTCACTTACGATTATTGTTGAACTGGTTTTACAAACCGTAGAAAGAAATTTTGTCAGGTTAGGTTTATATAATTGTAAGCTTTGTTCCATTTGAACTTCAGATAAATTTCAAGGTATATTTTCGACGTTATACTTTTTTATGATGTAGCAACATTTGACAGATGTTTGCCGTGAAAGCAGATGTTTCGTGCAGCTTTCCTAAAATTCAAATTAAACATTCTTCAATCTTGAAGTTAGCTATTATTCACAGATAAATTATAAAAACTAAGTATAAAAATTTAAATACACGCTGCGTAATAACTATGAAGCTGTAATCTACCTGATAAGATCTGCCCAGGATAGAAATGTTACTTCAATGAATTGTGGTTACAAATTATTTTGATCAAATATTTAAAACAAGCTTATGTTTAGAGAGCAGTCTTTTGCTTTAAAAAGACAAAATTTTGACTTTGTTATAAATGTTATTGTTGAGAATTTTTTTTACATGTTAAAAAGTTATGATTTTTTAAAAGAAAGTTTTTTACTTCAGTAAACAATTAGCTAAACTTTGAGACATTTATTTTGGTCAAATGCGATCAAATCTGATAACATAAAAATAGAATTTTTGGGTAATAATTTTGTGCCAATATCACATTGGATATACATTTTTTTTTATTTTTAATACTTTTATAGGACACAAATGGTGCTCTACATTTTCTTTATTTAATCTTTGTAATTTCTTACAGGAGCTGCGTTTTATTTTTATAAGACAGGTTTTTGTTAACGAAGGCGATCGTTTTAGCTTTGGGTTTCCACGTCCGCCCTTAGAATTGTGCTTTGCTCTTATCGTGATTATCTCAGGACTTGGTGGCGCATATTTAACTTAGTTTAGCTTTGGTTTGTAAACAAAATTCGACCCACCCCCCACTTCTTATTGCTCTACCCAGGAATAGACCCCTAGCTATGTCGGAAGATTTTTGTTCACTGGCGCCCATTTAGAAAATTAAGTTTCACTAGCGTCCATCACACAACAAGAAAAATTCGTTTCAACGACATCAGAGTAAGTAAAACAGTAAGTCGGCAAAACTTTCTCTATTTAACGCACTTTCAACTTTTGTAGTTAGAAATCTTAATACACCAAACTGCTTAACGTATCGCATCGTATATTAAGCACTCGTCAAATTTGGGAATCCCTTAAGTAAATTTTAGAACCAGTAGTGTAAACAGTCGCTGTATAATTCAAAGAGTGTCTTGGTTTCTGCCTAGCCTGCTACAAACTTTAAGATCTATTTGTTGAGGAGAAACCACTAGAATGACTGCATATTTCAACGTTCCCACAAACTTGCGTATAAATTTTCGCTGTTAGCTAAAGTTTATTCGCTTATTCCCCTACAATTTCTACATTGCAATCGAAAGTTTATATAAGTCTAGAAGATTTAAAACAAGCATTTGTTAGCAGTTAAAGCGTTGTAGAACATTTTAAGTTTGAAATTTTGTGTTTTTGATGCTTTAATAAATTTAATACGTGGAGTAGAAGTCACGTTTTGAGGAAAATTGTTTTATAACTAGATGAAGGAATTATTCATAAGTAAGCTGTTTGTTGCCTATTTCAAAAAGACTACACACTTGTGCTACTATTCTGGCTTATGACTGATATATTAAACCTTATTCGACTTATCAACTGTCAGATCAAGCCTTGATAACTTCTCACTACTTTCACCTAAATCGCAGTGGATACACACACGTTTCAGTGTATTTGCTGTAAATACATATTTATCGTTAAATAATCAAACATTTAAACTTTATATGCTAAAATTACAATGTGTATCTCTAGCTTTGAAAGGTTAATCCGTTAACGCCCGCATGATAAATTCGAGATTATTTAAGGGTATTCATTAAACTGTTGTTAACATTTCCACGCTTGTAACGTTTTGCATCCCAGCCCGGGCTAGATCAACACTGATTAGGTTTTAATCACATTTTTTGCTTTCACCTATTTATAATACTAAAATAATATGGAACATAGCTCATTCATTTAGTTTCTCGTAGGGTCACCACGAAAAAATTTCTATTAGCCCAAAAATTCGACCACGATGTTTTTGCTCAACTATGTGAATTGGAGATGTTTAAATCTGAACGATACCAGTTTCAAGATACGTTTGTATGTGTATCCGTGTGTACGTATTGGAACACAATCATTGGAAATCGCTTTTACGTGAAGTAGTCAAATTATACATATTGTATTATTATTAAGTCTTAGATATTTGTGCATTTTTGGCCACCTCTGCCAGCCAAAAACAATAATATGTTTTGGGTATTTGCAGCGTTAAAGTGAATTTGGAATTTCCCAAAAGGAGTGTAAATCCTGTAATTAAATAAAGATGAACCGGGTAACTACAGTAGTGGGAAATGGATCTCTATAGAAAGAAGCAAATGGAAGAAAATAAAATAAAATTAAACAATCAAAAAATTTACCTAGGCGGAATTTCAAGCTACATTACTAATAACACTTACCTTGAAAGGTTTTCAATTTCTGTCAAGTTATTGGGAGCTAGCTCTTCTTAGCTAGTCTAGTGAGCATTCCTCAAGACGAAGAGCAATCCTTTTGGTGAAATGAATTTTCTCTTTCAAAATGTCACCTGTGTGTTTGAACAAATAAACCAAAATATCTCAGCTCATTATTCAGCTAAATCTATTTTATACTAATATTATTTCATCATTTCTCTGAACAGATATGCACATGATAATTTTAAATTTCCTTACATTAATATTAACGTCAGTGACCTGAGGAAATTCATATAAACAAAGACATGCACAGAATGGTAAAATTCTATAATCGGTTCACCTGCAATTAATCATAACCTTGATCCTTAACTAGAATACATTACAATACGCCTCTAATATGACATTAACTTTCAAGGTTCAGATGCTATACTTATAATGATTTAATACTATACATTTGTCAATAACTTATAAGGCAAACAGCATACATAAATGTTACCAAAAATAACATCTAATTCTAATAAAGCATGACCTAAGTTACGCTTTTAAGTGTGTATAGTGTCTGTTGGAGCCAAGAGCAAAAGATCTGATCATCAGGTGTTTATTTCCAAATTGAATTTGCTGGGAACCAAACCATACCGATGTATTTTAGTGTTGTGGGTTCCGTTGAAAGCACGTGACTCACCACGTTAGCGCGCGTTTCTTATTCCATAAACAAAGGAGTGCACTTGATGGTGAACCTTTCACGGTTCATTCGCAAGTGCCTGCGTTAATGGCTTGCAACTCATTAATTTCTTCACTTTTTCCGTCAAATATAATTACTGCCATTTACTTTCCGGTTCTCGATGCGGTCGGGGGGAAGGGGGGAGCATCTTTCATAACACGTTTATTAAGAGCGAACTAACATGAAAGCTACGTGTTTTTGGTTATTCTATTAGTATTACAGTTTGAGATAAATACAATTAAAGTTTTGTCACTTTGTAATTGATTAACTATCTGGTCGGTTTTACTACTAAGCGTATATGGTTTTCTACGGTTTACGAACATTAAAATGTTACTGGAATTTTCTTTGTATTGTAACTATTTAACATTAAATTTAATTTATTTAAATAATATTTGTAAAAGCTCTTTTATATTAGGAATAATTATGATACGAAACATGCCTATTAGTCGGTTGACGGTTCTTCATTTCATAAGTCTTAGACTTTCTTAAAATGATAGGATTTTGGTGTGAAACTTGACTGAAATAAATATTCAGTTTACCTTCTTGTGGTTTAAATTGATTTATGAATATGCGTTTCGTTTTAATATGTATTTTACCATAAATAAGTTTCTGGTTTCGAAGTTTGAGTTTACATCCTGCATTTGTCATATATTTGTTAGCACGATTTACGGAACCTTGGTTTCGGCGCTTTCGTCGACTCAAGCGTTATCTTAAATAATACCATTTTATTTTAAAAAAAATTACTTTTTATTGCTTTAATTATACTAACTGCCCTAATTCAAATTTTATTTTCTAACTCTAAAAAATTGTTATATCATATTTAATTCATGATAGCTATTCATAAACTTCATTATACAGGTTGCATCAATAACAATTTTGTCCGTCTTAGATAGATTTTCGCTTCTTTGCATTTGGAGTTTGTTTCCTGTAACGCTAAGGTGTTACAAATTTTCTTAAAATATTTCTCTTGAAAACGATTTTAGTTTCGATACGAGTTCACCGGGGTTAACAAAATGTTGTATGTATGTGTGGTAGCAAAATTAAAAGCCACTAAAAATTTTGGGTGCACTTTAAATGACTGTAGGATGTAGTTTATTTCAAGCATTTCTGGAGGAAACGTTCGCACAGGCTAACCGAATTCTATGTACGTGTATAATTTAAACACGTGGTTTTGATTGTTGTAAAATACTGATATCATAAAAGCACCAATATCGTTTGTTCATGATGGTTCTAGAGCAATACTAATTTTTTTAACGTTAAATATGAATAAATGACGAATATAGTTTTTATAATAATGTATTGGGTAAGATCTTAAGAAAACCCCGATATGCTAAATCACACTACTGTGGCTAATCTAATGCGAGTAGGAGGTCGAATGCAGTGTCGTCTTGACTTTTATTCAATAACAGCCTTTAAACTAAAAGAATTTTGTATGGATTCTCCAAATTACTCTTTCTAACTACGTAGGTCGATTTCCTACGTGACCCCTTTTGCCCTATGTCTTAGGTACCAGAATAAACCAAATAAGGTGCTTTGTGGAAGGACGTTCCATATTTTTAGTTTGATTCGTGTACTTGCTACGCTCCTTGTGAGGCGATTTGATGTAACTTATATTCTTTACTTCAATTTTATTTTTGTTTTTGACATTTTAAAAATGACAAAAAGACAAAAATCGTCATCACTCGCGGTGATTTTCCAACAAAAAAATTATATCAATGACATGCCAAATATGACCAGCTATCCGTGCCTTTAGTTAGTTGCCATAAATATATGTATACGAATATTTATCTCTCGCGTATTAGAAAATTTACATTTATTGTACATTTATGAAATGAGCTGGATTATGTACTAGTTACATTTTAGTTCATGCAATAACGCTTCGAAAAGATACTTAGTAAATTCCTAAATGCTTAACACCGTAATCTTTGTCGACATGTGTAAGGTTTTAAAGTTTTAGAGTTTGCTTATTATTATTGTTGTATATATAGGTAATTATACAGATAACCAAGTAATATTGATTACATGGATAATATAGATAACTGTATGGAAATCAGAAATAATAAATATAATGTAGAACAGAGATACACGATCTATTATGCCGAGGGACCTTGTCCCATACAAGCCCAACCACGAAAGCTCAAATAAATTAGCTTCTATGAGCTATTACTACGGGTAAAAGAATAGCTCCCTAGACTGTCAAATTTTGAAATGCCCGTGAGATGCGGGAATTCCGTAACAAATTTAGGGTGTACCGGTTAAGTACATTGGTGCAGGAGTGCGTTCTTGTTAAACAACCTACTAAACTAATAGTAATGGGGAAGTTAAAATTAGCGATCTACGTTACCATAAACACTTAACCTGAAAGGCATTTTATTTGGTACAGTTTTAATTAATGGGCACCAACTTGTCTGGAACACAAATTTTCTAAAGTGGATCCTGATTGTGTCGTCTTCATTGTGGAATGGAATTTTTTAACAACTAATCGATAATCTAAACAAAAAAACAACACTCCTTTCTCACTGGTTCACTGTAAACAGATACACGCAAAAAATGTTTAAATTACATAGATAACCTCAGTTTCTAATTGTCATACTATTATCCCCGAAAACGAGTTTATATATAATTTTAAATTACATAAATGAACTCAATTTTGTTCTATCATCACCTTCAAATAACCAACTACAATAATTTACACAAGTGCTCAAACTTCTTCTTTTACATAAATTTCGATGCCCTGTGATTTATATCTAATAAATTAAGTATCATAACCTACAATTATGGTGAACGCTTTATATTTGCATCTCTCTCTTAGTAATATCAATTAACAAATAACACTATTCTGAACAATATTTACTAGGATAACTTTCAATTCTTTTTCTTTTTGGTGATTCTACAAAGATACCTCCGGGAACCAGGCTTAAGTCCGCAATTTAAAAAGTAATGAAATTCCACCATGTTCTTTGACAACATTTGTTCAACTTCTTTTCGCCTGTCGAGGTCGTCTTCATTGAAGTCCGTTCAACACGCTGCAATGATTTGCCCTAAGTATTAACTAAATCCGTTCTCTTTTATAAACCCTAGGAACGAATTGCCCCCAACATGATTTCTGTTTACCGGATCACGAGTAATTAAATTTTGGTTCTGTCTAATGTCTAGCTCTTGTCCACTCCCCCCCCCCCCTTTCTACGCTTTTTGGGGTATATTGTTGTATTGCGGTCACTCATATCGAGATTACATTATATCATGTGAAAAATGCGTGATTCTCTGCGGTGTGAGGATACTGTTACACATAATTATTGTTACATTAAATCTTCAGCAGTCTGCTGTGGTAGCATTGTAACATTTTATATTGTAGGTTATTATCATTCTGTAATATTTTTTTTTTTTAAATTCTACTTAGTACATCATCTGTGTGTTGGTCATTTAATTATATTGTAACAATACTACTTTTGTCTTATCTGTTTACTATGTAACTGTATCTACATTTGTTTTCCTGTTAACTCCAAGTTGAATCATTTTGACTGAAAGATGTATAAAACTCTCCTATATATGGACTATATTGACAAATCGAGTGTTATTTGATCATCAATTATTCTAAAAGCATCCTAAAGTAAGATGATAACCTTATAAAAATGTACTGTTATTTACTAGATTAACTACGGTAACTACACATACTTGGGTCTTTATATTCGAAATCGTAATGCGTTCCATTCAAATCTGTTTTACTACGGCAGTTTTTAAAAAAAGTTATTGATGTATTGAGCACAATTTCAGTACACGTATAGGTAATACATTTCGTTTGTTTAACTGTTTTTTATTGACTGAATATAAAAAGCCTGTTTACTCGCAAATGCAGAGAAAACTTGATGCACGAATCAACATTTATTACAATTTATTGAGATGTCGCTACTGATGGAGCCGATGACAATTATACTAATCATTAACGATGTCACTTCAATAATTTCTTAAAATGACCGTACACTATATTCTTGCGATACACTATAGTTAATACTCAATATAGTATTATTTTATACTAATTAACTATCTGTTAGGTTCTAATTTATATAGACAATAGCCCATTTATTTCAACCATTAGCTCTAATAATTTATATCACATTAAACGTGTTTATTTGAACTCTTGATCTAATTTATTTCATAATCACGACTTCATACTTCACCTGAAAACTCTAATTTAAATTACCCTCTCAGCCGTATCCTACCCTTTATATAAGCAATTAGAGAGAACCTAAAAATTTTTAGAAGCAATTGTGAATTATCTAGATTTATCGTTTTATACTTTGAATCAGTTCTTTAAGTATACCATCATGGCTGTCAGTCAACCTATTGTTACTACAATGAATTGCCCCTCCAATTCTAGACTCCTGGTCCTCTTCAACACTTATTATTTATCGACATGGTGTACTTGTTATTGCAAGTCGTCCGACGCATGGATTACTTTAAAAAAATTCTGTTATCATTTGCACCGTTTCATTAGAATGAAGTAATAATTAGTGATCACGTTTTCGGCTAGCATCCACTGCTATTTAGTGGTTTTCTAATAGACCTGATGTGGTGTACCTAAGCAGGCAGGAGAGCGCTTGCCACTAAAGTTGCACTTTTTCTGATATTTCGTATATATTCGTACACTTACTGCTGTAATGAAAGTCGATATTCTTATTTACCTGGATAATAGATTAGTAAATGTATGGCAGAATAATGTTCCTAATTAGTTATTAACGCAAATGAAGCTATCATCTTTAAAGTGATGCTAGCACGGAGTTTCGCCTGTCTCCACTATACTGCTACCTGTCGAACATTATGTACAGCACTAATAACAGTACAAACTATTTATAGAACAATAACGTGAAGTTTCGAGCTTTTATTACATTTTTAAAGTTTTAATCTGGCTTATTGTATATACAATCTGATTTAATCAGAACACATGGATAACTACTAAATTGTTGAATGTTATCAATATTAATATTATTTATATTATTATTATTATTATTATTATTATTATTATTATATATATTATTATTATTATTTTATTATTACATTATATTTTAAATTCTAAAACTTTTATATAAATATTAGTTCAAAATTATTAAACGATCTTATTAATCTGTCATAGAGCCACCGGACTCACCCAACATATACCCAAACTGGTTTTTGTTTGTCATAAACCTCATTAACCGTTATAGTAAACTTTAGGAAATGGCCGGTTTGAGCAAAAACAGTTCTTGATTTATGCTTTCCTTAGCATTCTAGTACCAAATGCCACTAAAGTCGCAGTAAAAACCTCATTCACCAAAAACAAAGTATCTAAAATTCACGGTGCTGTATAACAGCCTCTTGATAATCTTTTCGTAATTCGAGTTCCAAGATTTGATTTATAACTTAGTGGTCGAAATCTTTCTCTCGTGTGAATAAATTTGAACCCGGAATTCTGGTATTACAATCGATTATGGATTTCGCAAATTTTGCTCTCGTTCTTAAACAGAATATTTGTTGAGAAATAGAACAAATTTTGTGTTTCTTTGATACATAGGTTTCCAAAGAACTGTTGCTTAAAAATGTCGATTTTTTCTACTAAAAATAACAGAATCTAAGATGAAGCTTTTCTATCCTATTGTGAAACAACAGTTTCCTTCTGTTTGTCTATAATTTTAGAGAATTGATTTGAGTCCACATATTATGATTAATAGTGTTTTGAAAAATCGCTGACTGGTGGTATAATAGCAATTTAATGGCACTTAGCCGTAAACGCGATAACTAATCATGACTTTGTACCAATGAAGCGGTGCACATGATAACAACATTTTTCAAAGTAATTTGTGCGTTTTCTAGCATCGGATGATACGTGCGCAATGTCAAAATATGATATATAACAAAGACCCCGAAAAGTCTAGAATCGGAAGGGGCAATGCAATAAAGTAACAATAGCTCGACTGACAGTATACTGGTATACTTAAAAGATCTGATGCAAGTATACAAAAATGATGAATCTAGAGAATTTGCGACTGCTTCTAGAATCTTCTAGGTTCTATCTGATTGCTTATTTAAAATGTAAGATGCAGCAGAGAAGACAGTTTTAGTTCAAGCTTTCATTTGAAGTATAAAGCTGTGATTATGAAGTAGATTAGATCAAGAGTTTAAATAATTACGTTTAATGTAAAATGAATTATCAACGCAGGTAGTACAAATAAACGTGTTTTACCTATATAACTTAAAATCTAACAGTTATTAAATCAGTATAAAATAAATCAATACCATTACGAGTATTAATTGTAATGATTCGTTTTAAGAAGATGGTGTACCGTCATCATTCCAAAAGTTGTAACAAAATATATATTTTTTTTATATAATGTACACTATAGCCCCTAGAAGGTAATTCATTTAAACTTTTATGGCTTGATTTTTGTGGCATAAGGTCCGTTAGCATAACAATTTCGTGTACCTATATTACAATTAATGCCTGTATTGTCTATATGGTCTGTATATTATCCATATAATCAATATTACCTTGTTATCTGTATAATCATATTATCTATATTTTCTATATCGCAAGTAAATAGAGGCAAATAGAAGAACAATAATGAGCAGACTCTAAAAATCTTAAAACCTTACGGATATCGAAGGCATAACGGAGTAAAGTCTTTGGGAGTTTACTTAGTATCATTTTGACGCGCCATTGTGTTAACTAAAATGCAAATGTATCTTAAATTAGCTCGTCTTATAAATGTACAGTAAATGTAAATTTTCTGATACGTGAGAGATAATTATTCTTTTATACTTATAGCAAATACATGAAAACAGGGATAGCACGAGTTATTGAAATAACCCTTTTGTCGGAAAAAGCAACGGGTATGATTTCGATTTTGCTATTTTCCATCCACAAAATCAAGATGTCAGAAACAAAAATAAAAGTCAATTAAATAAATATAAGCTACATCAAGTCGCCCCACCAGTAAAGTCCCAAGTACATGAATCCACCGGTGTGAAATAAATGAATTTAACTAGGTTCGTCCGCGAAGTTCTTTATTTGGCTTCAGGGTACCTAATACATAAGGACATGGTGTACTTGTTATTACAAGTCATCCAACGCACGGCTTACTTTTGAAAAAATTCTGATATCATTTGCACCGTTTCATTAGAATGAAGTAATAATTAGTGATCACGTATTCGGCTAGCATCTACTGCTTCTTAGTAATTTTTTGTTAGACCTGGTGTGGTGTACCTAAGTAGGCTGGAGGGCGCGTGCCACTAAAGTTGCACTTTTTCTGATATTTCGTATTTATTCGTACACTTACTGC
This sequence comes from Platerodrilus igneus, assembly GCA_036346225.1. Taxonomy (NCBI): domain Eukaryota; kingdom Metazoa; phylum Arthropoda; class Insecta; order Coleoptera; family Lycidae; genus Platerodrilus; species Platerodrilus igneus. Next base: position 5,979,974 of record JARFIW010000639.1, read on the forward strand.
TGTAATGAAAGTCGATATCCTTATTTACCTGGATAATTGATTAGTAAATGTATGGCAGAATATTGTTCCTAATTAGTTATTAACGCAAATGAAGCTATCATCTTTAAAGTGATGCTAGCACGGAGTTTCGCCTGTCTGCACTATACTGTTACCTGTCGAACATTATGTACAGCACTAATAACAGTACTAACTATTTATAGAACAATAGCGTTAAGTTTCGAGCTTTTTTTACATTTTTAAAGTTTTAATCTGGCTCATTGTATATACAATCTGATTTAATCAGAACATATGGATAACTACTAAATTGTTCAATGTTATCAATATTAATATTATTTATATTATTATTATTATTATTAATATTACTAATATTACTATTATTATTACTATCATTAATTTTTAAATTCTCAAAACTTTTATATAAATATTAGTTCAAAATTATTAAACGTTCTTATTAATCTGTCATAGAGCCACCGGACTCACCCAACATATACCCAAACTGGTTTTTGTTTGTCATAAACCTCATTAACCGTTATAGTAAACTTTAGGAAATGGCCGGTTTGAGCAAAAACAGTTCTTGATTTATGCTTTCCTTAGCATTCTAGTACCAAACGCCACTAATGTCGCACTAAAAACCTCATCCACCAAAAACAAAGTCTCTCAAATTCACGGTGCTGTATAACAGCCTCTTGATGATCTTTTCGTGATTTTCGATTGCCAAGATTTGATTTATAATTTAGTGGTTTAAATCTTTCTCTCGTGTGAATAAATTTGAACCCGGAATTCTGGTATTACAATCGATTATGCATTTCGCAAATTTTGCTCTCGTTCCTAAACAGAATATTTGTGAAGAAGTAGAACAAATTTTGTGTTTCTTTAATACATAGGTTTTCAAAGAACTATTGCTTAAAAATGCTGATTTTTCTACTAAAAATAACAGAATCTAAGATGAAGCTTATCTATCCGATTGTGAAACAACAGTTTCCTTCTGTTTGTCTATAATTTTAGAGAATCGATTTGAGTCCACATATTATGATTAATAGTGTTTTGAAAAATCGCTGACTGGTGGTATAATAGCAATTTAATGGCACTTAGCCGCAAACGCAATAACTAATCATGACTTCGTACCAATGAAACGGTGCATATGATAACAACATTTTTGAAAGTAATTCGTGCGTTTCCTAGCATCGGATGACACGTACGCCATGTCAAAATATGATATATAACAAAGACCCCGAAAAGTCTAGAATCGGAAGGGGCAATGCAATAAAGTAACAATAGCTCGACTGACAGTATACTAGTATACTTAAGAGATCTGATGCAAGTATACAAAAATGATGAATCTAGAGAATTTGCGACTGCTTCTAGAATCTTCTAGGTTCTATCTGATTGCTTAATTAAAATGTAAGATGCAGCAGAGAAGACAGTTTTAGTTCGAGCTCTCATTTGAAGTATAAAGTTGTGATTATGAAGTAGATTAGAGCAAGAGTTTAAATAATTACGTTTAATGTAAAATGAATTATCAACGCAGGTAGTGCAAATAAACGTGTTTTTGCCTATATAACTTAAAATCTAACAGTTATTAAATCAGTATAAAATAAATCAATACCATTACGAGTATTAATCGTAATGATTCGTTTTAAGAAGATGGTGTACCGTCATCATTCCAAAAGTTGTAACAAAATATATATTTTTTATATAATGTACACTATAGCCCCTAGAAGGTAATTCATTTAAACTTTTATGGCTTGATTTTTGTGGCATAAGGTCCGTTAGCATAACAATTTCGTGTACCTATATTACAATTAATGCCTGTATTGTCCATATGGTCTGTATATTATCCATATAATCAATATTACCTTGTTATCTGTATAATCATATTATCTATATTTTCTATATCGTAAGTAAATAGAGGCAAATAGAAGAACAATAATGAGCAGACTCTAAAAATCTTAAAACCTTACGGATATCGAAGGCATAACGGAGTAAAGTCTTTGGGAGTTTACTTAGTATCATTTTGACGCGCCATTGTGTTAACTAAAATGCAAATGTATCTTAAATTAGCTCGTCTTATAAATGTACAGTAAATGTAAATTTTCTGATACGTGAGAGATAATTATTCTTTTATACTTATAGCAAATACATGAAAACAGGGATAGCACGAGTTATTGAAATAACCCTTTTGTCGGAAAAAGCAACGGGTATGATTTCGATTTTTGCTATTTTCCATCCACAAAATCAAGATGTCAGAAACAAAAATAAAAGTCAATTAAATAAATATAAGCTACATCAAGTCGCCCCACCAGTAAAGTCCCAAGTACATGAATCCACCGGTGTGAAATAAATGAATTTAACTAGGTTCGTCCGCGAAGTTCTTTATTTGGCTTCAGGGGTACCTAATACATAAGGTGGTAATTTGGAGTGTCCTGCCATATTCTTTAGTTTAAAGACTATTGCAGGGTAAAGGCTAAGAAGACACTGCATTCGACTTTCTGGACTCCTTAGCTATAGCAAAAGCAATATGTTTACCCACATCAGATTTTTCTTATAGTTTTATTCAATGTATTGTAACAATCTTTTTTCTTATTGGTGGTGAGTCGGACACACCAATACTATGATTGTGACGTTGGGCGTCAGTGAAGTGATTTTTATTTAGTAAGACTTTATTCTTAAAATTATCACTTCCAATAGACTCCCGAGCTTCACAATATTTACGGCTTAGTCTGGGAATTGCCCCAAGAGTGAGTAATGAGAGTGGGCGTGGATATAAAGTAAACTCAAGTGTAAACAGGAATCGAGAAGGGGGAAGATTGAGAGCCACCGCATCTATATGGACGATAAATATCTAAAGTATCCTGTGAGAAGCTGAAGAAACCAACAGGCTATAGTGACTATCTAAAAAAAAAATATAAGTTAAACAAAATAACATTTCTGGAACCTTTCAAAAGTAACTACTTCAACTGCTATTGATCTTGTAGGAAAATGGTACACAATAAATTTTAATCTAGAGACACAATTTGCGTCTTACAAAAGAATACAACAATATTCATAAGCTAAACAGCATGGAATTACCACTCTAAAAGTGTTATACCTAAAAATTGGTTTAAAAAAAAATCATTTTCATCACTTCTATAACATAATTCTGCTTGGGTGTCCCTTAAGTTTCATTAGTCAAATTTTATCTTCACGAGTGATAACGTCATTAATTTAAATACTCGGAAATAAAAAACTTAGTGCTTTGAACCAAAAATATAATTTAAAGTAATTCTTTTCTTTCTCTCTATTATATATTAACAAAATCTCAAGTATATTTTTCAAAAGTAATATCATTTTTAGGGTTCCGTACCTTATAACGTATAACGAAACCTTTATAACATAACACTCGTGTCTGTCCGTCCGTCTGTCACAGAGGTTTTTCTCGAAAACTATGTAACGTAGGAATTTGAAATTTGGCACAATGCTAGGTCTTTATGGCGCGCACATATATCAATAATCAAAAAATAGAAAAAAAATTTTAGATTAAAATGGCGGGGGTTAATTCGGTCAAAAGAAAAAAAGTTTTTATAAACAAATCGTGTGAGATATTTCAAAGAGGATTCTAAAAGGATTTTGAAAATTTTTTTTATAATTTTCGGTCCAATAGTCTTCATGATATAGCTCAAAATATGCCAAAAGTGAACGTTCCCACTCTGTTTTCCTAAGCTAAAATTTTGATTTTAATAGGAATAGTAGATATTGAGTTAAAGATTATCGGAAAACTGCAGGTGTTTTTTGAAATTGTAATAGTTGCTGGAAAAAATTTTTTAAACACAGTAATAAACAACATGTTTACTAATGTACCAGCAAAATGTGGGACAATATATTTATTTTTCAGTTATCACAATCAAATTTCGATAAGATTTAAATATACATAAAAAATAAAAACAGCTTAATTTGGTTTATTGATTGCTCACGTAGTATTGGTACGGAACCCTAATAGTGCGAACTCGACTCGCTCATGGTCAACTTTTTTATAAGGATTCATAACTCCTCTTTAAATAATGAAATATTGATATTTAGAACTATTTTCAAAAACAAAAAAAAATTTAATAACCCCAATTGACAGATCTGTTAGATTGGTTCACAATAACTTTCAAATAAATCTCACAAGTAATATTTAATACAGAAAAAGTATTCGAAATCAGATAGATTAAATATATTAATAAATTTAGTTTGACAAGGTACAGGAATAACGCAGTAAATCTTCTAATTATCAGACATACTATAAATACATAAGTTTTGTTAGAATTGGACTTTATTTACTTTTTATAAAAGCCACATGCATGCCTCACATGTATCCCTAAATATTTCGATTTACATCTACACCAAACAAGAAAATGAATTTGATATACAACTATTGTGGAACGTGATTATTCTTACGATCTTTTATACTAGATCCTAAATGCAAAATTTATACTTTCACTAAATGCAATATCACAAACAACTTTCCGAGCATATCTAAAAGTTTATAATTTTGATATTAAAGTTTCAACCATAACCACACAAACGAATTGAAACACCGGGAATGGATTCCTGTATTCATCAGGGTTGTAAATTGCAACGTCGTTTTCTTTGGTTGCAAAATAATTCTATTAAACATGTAGTTCTAATCATCCTGCAACTTTAATAATATTAGAACCGAACAAATTAATTTATCAAACATATTTTAGCTAATAATAAAGCAGCAGTATAATTTAGATAATAAATAATTATAGGTATCTCTTGTTATGTATTGTCGTATTAGTTAAAGTTCATTGATAAGCGTTAACATTGAACTGGAGAACACGTTTGTATTCTTGATAATTCTTAACCGTTATTTTCATATATACAATTTGCTTTCCTTTTGGTATCAACTATTGGCAAGGTAAAGTCGTTGCTGCTTTTGTTACGCGTTTGCTGATTTAGCACGTCGACTCTTATCTTAAATTACTATTGGGGTAGTGTGGTATGTTGGTGAGATTTGTTGATTCCCATTAGTAAAGATTTCGCGCTGTGCGGATTTATAACCTTGCCAATACTACAGGTAAGTCATGTTTGTTTGCACTTTGCCCGTCCATAATTTCTATATTATTTTAGTGCTCAATTTTGATTGTCTACTTGTCGTAATTAGTAGATTAATTTCTCTGTATATCAACCCGTAGGAATCGTATTTCGCTACCTGCGGTACGTTTTATGCTCTAGTTTTTTCACTCAATTAATATGTAATTTATTACAAGGTTTTTGTTTTCTTGTCTTCTTGTTTATGTTTACGATTGGCAATGTTGTTACTGGTGTGCTAAGCTGAATCCCGTTTTACTCTACCATTTCAAAAAAAAAAAACGTTTTCTAAGTTTACTAGTCTGGAATCCGATTCAAAGTATATGTGAATATTAAGAGTTTTATCTATGTATTTTTGTTTGGGTTTATAACTAATTGTAATTAATTAAGTGGTAATTGGTTATATTTTAGAGTACATTAATACTGCTTAAATTATTATCGCCGTATTTAACTTAAATAATATTATTAGTATTATTAACCTCCTGTTTATAACAGGTTTGTAAACGTCCGCCGATCGCGTCATTGAGTTTTGATTTATTATTACTCGATAAAAATTGCTTATGCGCCGAGGTGGATCCACGTCGCGTGTTAGCTACCAAATTATTCCTTTCATCGAATTGTTTTGCGTATCTCGCTTTGGTGAGTTTTAAAATTAATTATTTGACGCCTTCGCGCGTGCGTATCCTTATTAAATTTTAATCCATAATTATTTGTACGAGGTTTTGGTGTGTTTGTCTTTAATCTTGGTTTTTTTGCGTTATTTATTGTGTAGTTTCACACCAAGCTCTCGCTACAAACCTAAACATTTATATTCATTCTTATTGTATTGCTCGTTTTTTATTATTCAGGCTAAACTACAATAAATACCATGTTATAATTCTTGTTCTATTAGAAGTGACAGCTCTTGCATTTTGCGCTGGGAAAACTATAGATGTCCGTTAGGTCCCCGGACTTATCAGTGTCTTTATTTTATTGTTCTCCTGGACCTTGGCGCCCTTTTTTGTGCTCTGGGTTTTCTTTCTCCTTTGCAGAGCCTTTGTTCTTCTCAACGTTGTACGAATCCCGACCCTATATTATCCAAGCCGTGGCTTAATTATTTGCCATCAGTTTTCCCCAAAGAAGACTATTAGTTTGGTTTCGATTAGATTTCTAATTTGAACTGTGACAAAATACCTGAATTTCGTACGTATAATAAAACTCCAACTTCATAAAAAATTTCCCAACCAAAAGCTTACATCATGTTTCTCTACTAAATGAACACCATTTGGGCGACCTCCAATTTTCTTATTACTAAAGTTAATTCGTAATCCACCGATGCGCGCTAATGGATTTCGATAGCCGGTAACCATATTGTCGCTCGATTCTCTGTTGAAGAAACTTTTCATCCCGGGCCCTCTCTAGAACGACCGTGAACCCACCGCCAACCTAGATGGCTATTCTGAGACACGAGCTGTCACGTAAATGTGCCAACATCTTCTTCTGCTCTTAAAAACCGCTGTACTCGAGCAGAATGGCGAAGTTCCCTTTTCGATTCTGCCAATCCAAAGAAACAACTGTTAGAAGCGTCACTTCGTGACACTCTGCGCAAGCGCTGTATTAATTCAGTAATTCTTCGTGGATGCAGACCGCCTATGAACACAAGTGACTGGCTTATAAAATAATTTTAAGACGTCTTGTTCTCGGGACAGTTTTAAAATATTTGTTATATTTGAATAAATTCTTGCGGTAAATCCAAAGCGAGTTAAATGGTAATAAGATTCACTTCTATTATGGAATCGTTTATTCTGAGGTTATTATGCATAACAAAAGGATCAGATACCGCAGAGTAGTAACAAATAGAAACGACTTTAAAATTCGATACCATAGAATTTATATTTGTTACAGTATAGGATTATAAAAACTATGTCTATCATTTAGTTACAGGTGTAATTCATATTGACCGTCAAAAAATGGGTAGTACTCAAGGACCAACATTAGGACATGACAGATTCGTAATACCATAGACGCTTTTGGCATATCTGTACCTTACGGCAATCTAAAACTATATATGTAGATATTATACAAGCACACAGGATTTGGTTAGCTCCGTAAACGTTTCTTCAAAAATGTTTAAGGCAAGCTACTACTTCCGGTCATCTAAAGTGACCCAACAATTTTCAGTGACTTCAAGTTTTAATATAACACAGATATACAACTTTCGGTTAACCTCAGTAAACTCGTATCAAAACTAAAACCCTTTTCAGGAAAGATATTGTGTGGAAACTATTATTTATGGCTGCCAGAAGTTGACAAAAAGTGTACAGATGTCTGAGAGTGCGAAGTGATGCAGTATGTATAATTCGACTACTTCACATTAAAGACTTCTCCAGTGAATCTGCTCAAATAAATACATACAGATACATACATAAACGTATCTCAATACTGGTATCTTCAGATTTGAATATCTCCAAAACCCATAGACAAACAGAAATATTGTGGTTGAATTTTTGGGCTCATAGAAATCTTTTCGTATAGTATATCTACTGAAACCTAAAAGAGCGAATTTTGTTCCTAGCTATTTTAGAACTTAAAATAGGCGGAAGGTAAAAATGGGTCAAAAACTTAGTGTCGATTTATCTATCCCAAAAGGGCTGGCATGCAAAAAGCAGGAGGTAAAATAGTGTTTCCCACAGTTTAATAAACAAAACTTAAATAATCTCCAATTTATCATATGGGCGTTAACAGACTAACTTTTCAAAGCTGGAGATGCTATAAAACGCGAAACTCTGTACCTTTAGCACGTAAATTTTGAATATTTGATTAACTAACGATAAATATGAATTTACAGCAAAGGTACCAGAATTTGTGCGTGGTTACTGCGGTTTAGTTGGAAGTTATGAAAAGTTATCAAGGCTTGATCTGACAGCCCATAAGTCAAACAAGGTTTAGTCTATCAGTCGTATAGCTAGGAAAGCAGTATAAGCGTGCAGCATTTTTCGATATAAGCAAAAGCTTACCCTTAAATAATTCCTCCATCTGGTTGTAAAATAACTTTCTTCAAAACGTGACTTCAGGTATTAAATTTATTAAGGCGTCCAAAGCATTAAATTATAACCTTAAGATGATATACAACGCTTTAACTCCTAGTAAATGCTTGATTTAGGTCTCTTAAACATATATAAACCTTTGATTGCAATGAAATTGTAACGGAGTAGCAAATAAACTTTAACAAACAGCACAAATTTATACGCAAGTTTGTGGCAGTGTTGAAATATGCAGTCATTCTTGCGGTTTCTCTTCAGCAACTACAACTAGTTCTTGAAGTTTATAGCGAGCAAGGCATGATCAAAAACACCCTTTGAATTATACAGCGACTGTTTTACTACAGGCTTTAAAATTTTTGTAACGAATTCCCAAATTTGATGAGCGCTTAATATACGATGCGTCCCGTTAATGAGCTTGGTGAATTGGGATCTCAGTAACTATAAAAGTTGAAAAGTACGTGAAATGGAGAAAGTTTTCAAGAATTGGATGACCACCCAAGTTAGCATTTTACTGACTACTATTTTACTTCTTCTGACGTCCTTAATGCTACAAATTGTGGTCGGTCTGTATCTTATACACTAGAGTATGAACGCAAGCTTCATACGATGTTAATATGACGTCGGAACTCTACTGATGTATCACCAGATTATACAAGAACGTCCATTTTAGGACTGAATGCAAGTAATAAGTTTTGTCGGTTTCAATAGGATCAGAATACCTTATTTGGTGGTTGTCAACCAACTAAATAAGTAAAAGACGTACCTAACAAATCAAATAAGTCCTCAAAACGTTGAGTGATTGCTCTTAACAGTTAAGTTTTTCAACGACGATCAACGTTGGTAGTAGTAAAATTTTAATTACCAATTTATTGACCCCCAAATCAGTTTACTGTGGTTATGGGTTTTATACATAAACAAACAGATTTGGAAAAGTTGCGCATCTGTCAGTAGGCGCCAGATACTAAGCTTGAATTACTAAGTATTCTTGTATCTTATATGTAATATAAGTCATTAAAATACGCACGATATACCGGTGTCAGCAAGATGAATAAACTTACACTACTACCACAAGTCGTTTTGGTGTAAAAGTTTGTACTAGAAGTCTTGTACAGCGCAGTTTGTTGTACGTATTTGGACTACATGCCGGAATTAGTAAAAGCGTTGTGTAAATTGTGGTACTAATAGTCGGGATTAGTACACTTATTTGCATTTTGTTTATGGTAGGTTTGAAAGGTATGTCAGCATGTTTTGTAACAAAAATGTTCACGGCCAGTGTATATAGAAATAAATAGAGATGTAGATTTTGGGTTATTATAGAAAATTATTGTTTAAAATGATATTATTTTGTAGTGATATGGGTTGTTAAAAGGTTTGCAATATTTTACTTATGGCAAAGAGCAAACATTAAATTTCGTATACATATAATTATTATAATAATCCTAGAGAAATATTTCATAAAAGCGCTTCAATTTTTTCTACATATCTCGTCCCGGTTTTATCGATAAAGTGCTCCTTGCTTACAGTTACGGAAGTCTTCGAAGTATTCCTTCAAATATTTTTCGTATGCAAGTACATTGCAAGTTAATGCATTCGTTCTGCATCAGCATGCTTAGCACTTTTTCCCAGTTATTGATATGCCTATTTGCGCATAATTTTTTTTGAATTCCAAATTGAGAGATGCTCATACTATTGGTTTTCTTTAAATGTTACTACGGATCCCAAACTATTAGGATTTGGAGCGTACAAAACGTACTGGGCATCTGTTCACTTATCCTGTAGGTTAATTATCTCTTTCTTACAAATAGCTGTTCTTTAGTGGCTAAGGAAGCTCTGATCTTTCTTTGTTTTTTATTAGTGCTTGAATTGTTTTTGTAAACAAAAATATATTGTCGAACAGCAAAACACGCAACAGTAGAATACCTTTTGTTGTGTAGTTTTCGTTTGTGCTTTACCGGAATTGTTTTCCTAATTTCCAAAATTTTTATAAAGAGAGAATTATTGTCAGAATCTATTTCAACTACAAACTATTCCAATTTCTACCCAATTGAGGTGCCTAATTTTTTTATCAAGTCCTGTAGCGCTTGGTAGAACTGTTTTGTCACGTGAAACTTGGTTTTTGGAGATTTTTGATTTCTCTGTTTTCCTTTAATCACTTTTCTTTTGGTTCAGGTTTGTTACGGGAGGGGCCTATTCAGTTCCTACTATCTGATCGAATTCCGTATACCACACAGAGACCTTTCTGAGATATCAACACCAGTTACCACTGTGTAACTCTAATGATAGAAGACCGATCTTTCCACTTTAAATGATAACATTGAGAAAATACAATTGTACAGGGTGTTTTAGAATAAAGGATTGTAAATGGGGAGTATATAGATCTTGACGAGTTATCAAGAAAAGTTAGATAACAGTTTCCTGTAAAGCCACTCGTTTCCATTATACAGGGTGATGAAGTGATATTGAAAAATACATGTTTCTTAGAGTATTTTTATTTAGCGTAGAGACTTTAGCTTGAAAATAGGTACACGTTAGTTGTTTACTAATACGAATTATTACACTTCATTTCAACAAAATAGGATAATTCATTGGCGTAGAATAAGGGGGTTATCACACAATTTTGACCTGCACTTTTTGTACAGCCTGTATGTCACAAAAATTCAAATTCATAATTATTCCTTATACAATTTGCCATAAAAAAAGGTTCCTTTGGTTAATCTCTGTAGAGATTTCCATTTTAGAGGTATTTTAAATTAAGTCACACTCAACTCATGCTTGAAAACAACGTATTATTAATTCTTTCAGAAATGCAAAGGTTCATTTTATGAATTAGAGTCTGGTGTCTGATTTAAATCAAATACAGTAAGTTGACAAACATGTACATATTTCGTAAAAACAATGCTTCATTCATCTTACTTTTATTATTAAAATACAAATTTTTACAAACTGTTGCTTAATCTAGTAGACTCATCTTAATCGGTGTAGTTGTCAAAAGTTATACTCCTTCAATACGTAACAACAGCGTGCTTATTTCTTATATTTTGTTAATAATCAAACACAAAAACGGTAACACATGTTCTCTAAATATGCTGACATGCATTTGGCACTAGGAGAATGCCAAGGCAATTCTGAAAATGCTGTCAGAAGTTATGCAGAGAAATATTCAGGATGTATTGATACCAATAAAAAAAAACTTCTGTAGCAGTTGATAGACAGATAAGAGAAATTGGAACCGTTTTACCTGCTGCTCAACATCTTGGAAGTAAAAAAGTAAAACGCATATTGAGAAATGAAGAAAATGCTTTAAATTTAGTAGTGGAGAACCCAGGAATAAATACCAGAAGAACTATTTACAGAACAATAGAGTGTGGTTTCGAGCTTTTACTACATTTTTAAAGCTATAATCTGCCTCATTGTATATACATTCTGATTTAATCAGAACATATGGATAACTACTAAATTGTTCATTGTTATCAATATTAATGTTATTTATATTATTATTATTAATATTACTGATATTACTATTATTATTACTACTGTTAATTTTTAAACTCTTGAAACTTTTATATAAATATTAGTTCAAAATTATTAAACGATCATAGAACCACCTGACACACCCAACATATACCCAAACTGGTTTTAGTTTATCATAAACATCATTGACCGTTATAGAAAACTTAAAGAAGTTCGTAAAACCAGTTTTACAATCTATGCTATTAATAACACAGCTCAATAAGGATTTGTAGCAAATGACCGATTTGAGTAAAAACAGTTCTTGATTTAGGCTTTCTTTAGCATTCTAGTACCAAACGCCACTAATGTCGCACTAAAAACCTAATCCACCAAAAACATAGTCTCTAAAATTCAAGGTGCTGTATAACAGCCTCTTGATGATCTTTTCGTGATTTTCGAGTTCCAAGATTTGATTTATAACCTAGTTGTCGAAATTTTTCTCTCGTGTGAATAAATTTGAACCCCGAATTTTGGTATTACAACCGACTATGAATTTCGCAAATTTTGCTTTCGTTCCCAAACAGAATATTTGTGAAGAAGTAGAACAAATTTTGCGTTTCTTTAATACATAGGTTTCCAAAAAACTGTTGCTTAAAAATACAGATTTTTTCTAGTAAAGATAACAGAATCTAAGATGGAGGTTATCTATCCGGTTGTGAAATAAGTTTTCTTCTGTTTCTTTATAACTTTAGAGAATCGATTTGATTCCATGTATTATGATTGATAGTGTTTTGAAAAATCGCTGAATAGCGGTATAATGGCAATATAATGGCAGTTAGCCGCAAACGTGATAACTAGTCATGACTTCGTTCTAATGAAACGGTGTATATGATAACAAGATTTTTCAAAGTAATTCGTGCGGTCCCTAGCATCGTACGACACGTATAAACAAGTACGTCATGTCAAAATATGATATATGTAAAAGACTCCAAAAAGTCTAGAATCGGAAGGGGCAATGCGATAAAGTAATAATAGCTCGACTAACAGTTATAATGGTATACTTAAGAGAACTGACGCAAAGTATATAAAAATGATGAATCTAGAGAATTTGAGACTTCTGCAATCTTCTAGGTTCTATCTGATTACTTATTTAAAATGTAAGGTACAGAAGGGAAGACAGTTTTAGTTCGAGCTTTCATTTAAAGTATGAAGTTGTAATTATGAATTAGATTAGATCAAGAGTTTAGATAACTACGTTTAATGTGATTTGAATTATCAAAGCGAGTAGTACAAATAAACGTGCCTTTGCCTATATAAATTAAAATCTAACAGTTAGTTAATCAGCATAAAATAAATTAATACCATTACGAGTATTAATTATAATGATTTGTTTTAAGAAGATGGTGTATCGACATCATTCCAAAAGCTGTAACTAAATTGATAGTTTTATATATAATGTATGCTTTGGCTCATACAAGCTAATTCATTTAAACTTTTATGGTTAGGTTTTTGTGGCACAAGATCCGACGGCATAACAAATTCATGAACCTATATTATAATTATTGCCTGTATTGTCCATATGGTCATGAATGTTATCCATATAATCAATATTACTTTGTTATCTGTATAATCATATTAGCTATATTTTCTATATCGCAAGTAAATACAGGCAAATAGATGAACAATAATGAGCAGACTCTAAAAATCTTAAAACCTTACGGATATCGAAGGCATAACGGAGTAAAGTCTTTGGGAGTTCACTTAGTATCATTTTGAAGCGCCATTGTGTTAACTAAAATGCAAATGTATCTTAAATTAGCTCGTCTTATAAATGTACAGTAAATGTAAATTTTCTGATACGTGAGAGATAATTATTCTTTTATACTTATAGCAAATACTTGAAAACACGTATAGCATGAGTTATTGAAATAACCCTTTAGTCGGAAAATCAATGGGTATGATTTCGATTTTTGCTATTTTCCATCCACAAAATCAAGATGTCAGAAACAAAAATAAAAGTCAATTAAATAAATATAAGCTACATCAAGTCGCCCCACCAGTAAAGTCCCAAGTACACGAATCCACCGCTGTGAAATAAATGAATTTAACTAGGTTCGTCCGCGAAGTTCTTTATTTGGCTTAAGGGGTACTTAATACATAAGGTGGTAATTTGGAGTGTCCTGCCATATTCTTTAGTTTAAAGACTATTGCAGGGTAAAGGCTAAGAAGACACTGCATTCGACTTTCTGGACTCCTTAGCTATAGCAAAAGCAATATGTTTACCCACATAAGATTTTTCTTATAGTTTTATTCAATGTATTGTAACAATCTTTTTTCTTATTGGTGGAGAGTCGGACACACCAATACTATGATTGTGACGTTGGGCGTCAGTCAAGTGATTTTTATTTAGTAAGACTTTATTCTTAAAGTTATCACTTCCAATAGACTCACGAGCTTCACCATATTTACGGCTTAGTCTAGGAATTGCCCCAAGAGTGAGTAATGAGAATGGGCGTGAATATAAAGTAAACTCAAGTATAAACAAGAATCGAGAAGGGGGAAGATTGAGCGCCGCCGCATCTATATGGACGATAAATATCTAAAGTGACCTGTGAGAAGCTGAAGAAACCAACAGGCTATAGTGGTTATCTAAAAAAAATATAAGTTAAACAAAACAACATTTTTGGAACCTCTCAAAAGTAGCTACTTCAACTGCTATTGATCCTGAAAGAAAATGGTACACAATAAATTTTAATCTAAAGACACAATTTGCGTCTTACAAAAGAAATACAACAATATTCGTAAGCTAATCAGCATGAAATTACCACTCTAAAAGTGTTATGCCTAAAAATGGGTCTAAAAAAATCATTTTCATCACTTCTATAACATAACTCTGCTTGGGTGTCCCTCAAGTTTCATTACTGAAATTTTATCTTCTCGAGTGGTAACGTCATTAATTTAAATACTCGGAAATAAAAGACTTAGTGCTTTGAACCAAAAATATTATTTAAAGTAGGTCTTTTCTTTCTCTCCAGTATATATTAACAAAATCTCAGGTATATTATTCAAAAGTAATATTATTTTAGGGTTCCGTACCTTATAAGGTATAACGGAATCTTTAAAAAATCACACTCATGTCCGCCCGTCCGTCTGTCACAGAGGTTTTTCTCAAAAACTATGTAACGTAGGAATTTGAAATTTGGCCCAATGCTAGGTCCTTATAGCGCGGCGCGCACATATATCGATAGTCAGAAAATAGAAAAAAATATTTTTAGATTAAAATGGCGGGGGTTAATTCGGTCAAAAGAAAAAAAGTTTTAATAAACATATCGTGGGGATATCATTTCAAAGAGGATTCTAAAAGGTTTCTAAAATATTTTTTTTTATAATTTTCGGTCCAATAGTCTTCATGATATAGCTCAAAATGTGCCAAAAATGACGGTTCCCCCCTTTTTCTCCTACATTTTCAAAGCTAAAATGTTGATTTTAATAGGGATAGTAGCTATTGTGTTATAGATTATCGGAAAACTGCAGATTTTTTTGAAAGTGTAATAGTTGCTGGGAAATTTTTTTTTAAACACAGTAAACAACGTATATACTAATGTACCAGCACAATCCGGAACAATATATTCATTTTTCAGTTATCACAATCAAATTTGAATAAGATTTAAATATACATAAAAAATAAAAACAGCTTATTTTGGTTTATTGATTGCTCACTATAGTATTGGAACGGAACCCTAATAGTGCGACCTCGACTCGCTCTTGGCCAACTTTTTTATATGGAATAAGGATTCAGAACTCCTCTTTAAATAATAAAATTTTGATATTTAGAACTATTTTCAAGAGCAAAAGAGATTTTAATAACCTCAATTGACAGATCTGTTAGATTGGTTCACAATAACTTTCAAATAAATTTCACACGTAATATTTGTTACAGAAAAAGTATTCGAAATCAGATAGATTAAATAAATTAATATAATTTAGTTTGACATGGCACAGGATTAACACTGTATTATCAGACATACTATAAATAGATAAGTTTTGTTAGAATTGGACTTTATTAACTTTTTATAAAGGCCACGTGCATGCCTCACATGTATCCCTAAATCTTTCAATTTACATCTACACTAAACAAGAAAATGAATTTGATATGCAACTATTGTGGAACGTGATTATTCGTACGATCTTTTATATTAGATCCTAAATGCTAAAATTTATACTTTCACTAAATGCAATATCTCGAACAACTTTACAAGCATTTCTAAAAGTTTATAACTTTGATAGTAAAGCTGCAACCATAACCACACAAACGAATTGAAATACTCACCGGGAATGATTTCCTGTATTTATCAGGGTTATAAATACCTGAATTTCGTACGTATAATAAAAACTTCAATTCCATAGAAAATTTCGCAACCAAAAGCTTACGTCATGTATCTCTACTAAATAAACACTATATTGGCGACCTCCGATTCTTCTTATTACTAAAGTTTATTCGTAATCCACCGATGCGTGCTAATAGATTTTGATAGCCGGTAACCACGTTGTCGCTTCATTCTCTGTTGCGGTCGCCTGGACGGAATCCGAGGAAACTTCCCATCCCGGGCCCTCTCTAGAACGACTGTGCACCCACCGCCAACCTAGATGGCTATTCTGAGACACCAGCTGGCACGTAAACGTGCCAACATCTTCTTCTGCTCTTAAAAACCGCTAACTCGAGCAAAATGGCCAAGTTCCCTTTTCGATATGTCAATCCAAAGGAACATCTGTGACACTCTGCGTAAACGCTATATTAATCCAGTAATCCTTCAAAGTGGATGCAGACCGCATACAAATTAGGCAACATAAGTGACTGACTTATAAAATAATTTTGAGACGTCTTGTTCTTGGTACATTTTTAAAATATTTGTTATAATTAAATGAGTTCTTGCGGTAAATTCAAAGCGAGTTAAATGGTAATAACATTCACTTCTATTACGGAATCGTTTATTCTGAGGTTATTATGCAAAACAAAAGACTAAGATACCGCAGGGTTGTAACAAATAGAAACGACTTTAAAATTCGATACCATAGAATTTATATTTGTTACAGTATATGATTATAAAAACTATATGTATCATTTAGTTACAGGTGTAATTCATATTGACCGTCAAAAAATGGGTACTGCTTAAGAACCACCATTAGGACGCGACAGATTCGTAGTAACATAGACGCTTTTTGCATGTCTGTACTTTTCGGTAATCTAATACTTCATATTATACAAGCACGCAGGATTTGGTTAGCTCCGTATACGTTTCTTCAAAAATGTTTGAGGCAAGCTACTACTTCCGGTTATCTAAAGTGACCCAAAAATTTTCAGTGGCTTCAAGTTTTAGTATAACACAGATATACAACTTTCGGTTAACCTCAGTATACTAGTATTAAAACTAAAACCATTTTCAGGAGAAATATTGTGTGGAAACTATTATGGCTACAAGAAGTGAACAAAAAATCTACAGATATTTGAGAGTGTGAAGTGGTGCAGTATGTATATTTCGACTACTTCACATTAAAGACATCTCCAGTAAATCTGCTCAAATAAATACATACAAATACATACATAAACGTATCTTAATACTGGTATCTTCAGATTTGAATATCTCCAAAAACCATAGACGAACAAAAATATCGTGATTGAATTTTTGGGCTCATAGAAATCTTTTCGAATAGTATATCTACGAAAACCTAAACGAGCGAATTCTGTTCCAAGCTATTTTAGAATTTAAAATAGGCGGAAGGTAAAAATGAGCCAAAAACTTAGTGTCGATTAATTATCCCAAACAGGCTGGCATGCAAAAAACTGGAGGTGAGATAGTTTTTCTCCATAAATTGGAGATAATAATTCCAATTTATCATATGGGCGTTAACAGACTAACTTTTCAAAGCCAGAGGTGCTCTAAAACGCGAAACTCTGTACCTTTAGCACGTAAATTTTGAATATTTGATTGACTAACGATAAATGTGAATTTGCAGCAAATGTACCAGAATTTGTGCGTGGTTACTGCTGTTTAGATGGAAGTTATGAAAAGTTATCAAGGCTTAATCTGACAGCCCATAAGTCAAACAAGGTTTAATCTATCAGTCGTGTAGTTAGGAAAGCAGTATAGGCGTGCAGTATTTTTCGATATGCAAAAGCCTACTCTTGAATAATTCCTTCATCTGGTTGTAAAATAACTTTCTTTAAAACATATATCCACGTATTAAATCTATAAAAGCGTCAAAAGCATTAAATTACAACCTTCAGATGATCTACAACTCTACAACTCCTAGTAAATGCTTGATTTAGGTCTTCTAGACATATATAAACCTTTGATTGCAATGAAATTGTAACGGAGTTGCAAATAAACTTTAACAAACAGCACAAATTTATGCGCAAGTTTGTGGCAGTGTTGAAATATGCAGTCATTCTTGCGGTTTCTCTTCAGCAACTACAACTAGTTCTTGAAGTTTATAGCGAGCAAGGCATGATCAAAAACACCCTTTGAATTATACAGCGACTGCTTTACTACAGGCTTTAAAATTTTTGTAACGAATTCTCAAATTTGATGAGTGCTTAATATACGATGCGTCCCGTTAATGAGCTTGGTGAATTGGGATCTCAGTAACTATAAAAGTTGAAAAATACGTAAAATGGAAAAAGTTTTCAAAAATTGGATGACCACCCAAGTTAGCATTTTACTGACTACTGTTTTACTTCTTCTGACGTCCTTAATGTTACAAATTGTGGTCGGTCTGTATCTTATACACTAGAGTATGAACGCAAGCTTCATATGATGTTAATATGACGTCGGAACTCTACTGATGTATCACCAGATTATACAAGAACGTCCATTTTACGACTGAATGCAAGTAATAAGTTTTGTCGGTTTCAATAGGATCAGAATACCTTATTTGGTGGTTGTCAACCAACTAAATAAGTAGAAGACGTACCTAACAAATCAAATAAGTCCTCAAAACGTTGAGTGATTGCTCTTAACAGTTAAGTTTTTCAACGACGATCAACGTTGGTAGTAGTAAAATTTTAATTACCAATTTATTAACCCCCAAATCAGTTTACTGTGGTTATGGGTTTTTTACATAAACAAACAGATTTGGAAAAGTTGCGCATCTGTCAGTAGGCGCCAGATACTAAGCTTGAATTACTAAGTATTCTTGTATCTTATATGTAATATAAGCCATTAAAATACGCATAATATACCGGTGTCAGCAAGATGAATGAACTTACACTACTACCACAAGTCGTTTTGGTGTAAAAGTTTGTACTAGAAGTCTTGTACAGCGCAGTTTGTTGTACGTATTTGGACTACATGCCGGAATTAGTAAAAGCGTTGTGTAAATTGTGGTACTAATAGTCGGGATTAGTACACTTATTTGCATTTTGTTTATGGTAGGTTTGAAAGGGATGCCAGCGTGTTTTGTAACAAAAATTTTCACGGCCAGTGTATATAGAAATAAATAGAGATGTAGATTTTGGGTTATTATAGGAAATTATTGTTTAAAATGATATTATTTTGTAGTAATATGGGTTGTTAAAAGGTTTGCAATATTTTACTTATGGCAAAGAGCAAACATTAAATTTCGTACACATATAATTATTATAATAATCCTAGAGAAATATTTGATAAAGGCGCTTCGATTTTTTCTACATATCTCGTCCCGGTTTTACCGGTAAAGTGCTCCTTGCTTACAGTTACGAAAGCCTTCGAAGTATTCCTTCAAATATTTTTCGTATGCAAGTACATTGCAAGTTAATGCATTCGTTCTGCATCAGCATGCTTAGCATTTTTTCCCAGTTATTGATATGCCTATTTGAGCATACTTTTTTTTGAATTCCAAATTGAGAGATGCTCATACTATTGGTTTTCTTTAAATGTTACTACGGATCCCAAACTGTTAGGATTTGGAGCGTACAAAACGTACTGGGCATCTGTTCACTTATTCTGTAGGTTAGTTATCTCTTTCTTACTAATAGCTATTCTTTAGTGGCTAAGGAAGCTCTGATCTTTCTCTGTTTTTTATTAGTGCTTGAATTGTTGAATATATTGTCGAACAGCGAAACACGCAACAGTAGAATACCTTTTGTTGTGTAGTTTTCGTTTGTGCTTTACCGGAATGGTTTTCCTAATTTCCAAATTTTTATAAAGATAGAATTATTGTTAGAATCTATTTCAACTACAAACTATTCTAATTTCTACCCAATTGAGGTGCCTAATTTTTTTATCAAGTCCTGTAGCTCTTGGTAGAACTGTTTTGTCACGTGAAAACTTTGTTTTTGGAGATTTTTGATTTCTCTGTTTTCCTTTACTCACTTTTCCTTTTTTTCAAGTTTGTTACGGGCGGGACCTATTCAGCTCCTACTATCTGATCGAATTCCGTATACCACACAGAGACCTTTCTGAGATATCAACACCAGTTACCACTGTGTAACTCTAATGACAGAAGACCGATCTTTCCACTTTAAATGATAACATTGAGAAAATACAATTGTACAGGGTGTTTCAGAATAAAGGATTGTAAATGGGGAATATATAGATCTTGACGAGTTATCAAGAAAAGTTAGAT
The DNA here is from genome assembly GCA_036346225.1 of Platerodrilus igneus. Classification (NCBI taxonomy): domain Eukaryota; kingdom Metazoa; phylum Arthropoda; class Insecta; order Coleoptera; family Lycidae; genus Platerodrilus; species Platerodrilus igneus. The sequence continues at coordinate 6,000,124 of JARFIW010000639.1, forward strand.
AACAGTTTCCTGTAAAGCCACTCGTTTCCATTATACAGGGTGATGAAGTGATATTGAAAAATACATGTTTCTTAGAGTATTTTTATTTAGCGTAGAGACTTTAGCTTGAAAATAGGTACACGTTAGTTGTGTACTAATACGAAATATTACACTTCATTTCAACAAAATAGGATAATTCATTGGCGTAGAATAAGGGGGTTATCAAACAATTTTGAGCTGTACTTTTTGTACAGCCTGTATGTCATAAAAATTAAAATTCATAATTATTCCTTATACAATTTGCCATAAAAAAGGTTCCTTTGGTTAATCTGTGTAGAGCTTTCCATTTTCGAGATATTTTAAATTAAGTCATACTCAATTCATGCCTGAAAACAATGTATTATTAATTCTTTCAGAAATGCAAAGGTTTATTTTATGAATTCGAGACTGGTGTCTGATTTAAATCAAATACAGTAAGTTGACAAACGTGTACATATTTCGTAAAAATAATGTTTCATTCATCTTACTTTTACTATTAAAATACAAATTCTTATAAACTGTTGCTAAATCTAGTAGGCTTCGCTTAATCAGTGTAGTTGTCAAAAGTTATACTCGCTCAATACGTAACTACAGCTTGCTTATTTCTTATATTTTGTTAATAATCAAACACAGAAACGGTAACACATGTTCTCTAAATATGCTGACATGCATTTGGCACTAGGAGAATGCCAAGGCAATTCTGAAAATGCTGTCAGAAGATATGCAGAGAAATATCCAGGACGTATTGTTTCCAATAGAAAAACCTTTGTAGCAGTACATAGACGGATAAGAGAAACTGGAACTGTTTTACCTGCTGTTCAAGATCGTGGAAGTGAAAGAGTAAAACACACATTGAGAAACGAGGAAAATGTTTTAGATTTAGTAGAGGAGAACCCAGGAATAAGTACCAGAAGAACTTCGCTGCAAACGGGAGTTTCTCGGGTAACATGTTGGAGAATTCTAAAAGATCAACAGCTGTATCCCTATCACCAGAACCTTTTAGAAACCGACCCAACCTAGAGTCAAGTTTTGCGACTAGCTGCTAAGACAAATTAGAAGAAATAATGAATTTGTTAACAATACTCTTTATACTAATGAAGCAACCTTTAGACGAAATGGCATATTTAACATGCATAATGACCATGTGTGGTCAGATGAAAACACACATTTCCCGAAAACCAGCAGTTTCCAGCATAAACTTAAAATAAATGTTTCGGCTGGAATAATACACATTCAGCTGATAGGACCATTTATTTTGGAAGAAAATTTAATTGAAGAGCGATATACAGCTTTTTTACCAGATCATTTAATAAGTTTATTTGAAGATGTTCCTTGTTATCGAAGACTTAACATGTAGTTCATCCATGACGGAGCAACATCTCATCTTGCATTAACTGCAAAGGAGTGGTTAAATAACAATTTTCCTAACAGGTGGATTGGACGTGGAGTAAATGCTCCGGTTAATTGGCCGTTTCGGTCCCTTGAGTTAAATCCTATGGGCTATGGAATTTGGGGTATTTTAAGCCAAAAGTTTATTCTGAACCTGTTGATACTGTTCAGGAGGTATAAGAGAGGATGGAAAATGCTTTTAGGGACTTAGCCAATTCTAGGTTTATTCTTGTAAGGGGGTGGTCAGATAACAATTTTTCTGGCGGGTGAATTGAACAATACCCCGGTTAATTGGCCACTTCGGTCCCCTGAGTTAAATCCTATGGACTATGGAATTTGGGGTATTTTAAGGCAAAAAGTTTATTCTGAACCTATTAATACTGTTCAGGAGTTAAGAGAGAGGATGGAAAATGCTCTTAGGGACTTAGCCAATTCTTGGTTTATTCTAGAAAAGAATACTCACCAAATTAAGAAACGAGCCCAAAAATGTATTCAGTTGGAGGACGTCACTGTGAACATTTACTTAAATAATGAGCGATATGAGCTAATTTCTATTTTGTAGACTCGGTAAGTAAATTTTAGCTTATAGAGTCAAATATTCTTCAGTTTGTAAACACTGACAAGTTTATTAAATGCGTATTTTTTTACTTAATGTAATTGATTTAAATCTGATACCAGTTTCAAATTCATAAAATAAACCTTTGCATTTTTAAAAGAATTAATAATAGGTTGTTTTCATGCATGAGTTGAGTATGACTTAATTTAAAATATCCCGAAAATGGAAAGCTCTACAAAGATTAACCAAGAGTACCTTTTCTGTGGCAAATAGTATGAGGAATAATTATGAGTTTTAATTTTTATGAAATACATGGTGTGCTAAAAGTACAGGTCAAAATTCTTTGATAATCCCATTTGTTCTACGCCAATGGATTATCCTATGTTGTCGAAATGAAGTGTAATAATTCGTATTAGTAAACAACTAACGTGTACCTATCTTCAAGCTAAAGTCTTTACCCTAAATAAAAATGTTCTAAAAAACACGTGTTTTCAACATAACTTCATCACCCTGTATAATGGAAACGGGTGGGTTTACAGAAAACTGTTATCTAACTTTTCTTGATTACTCGTCAAGATCTATATAGTCCTTAATTTACAGTACTTTAATCTGAAACACCCGTATAATGTCTTATTAAAGTTTTATGGACATAATTGATTCAAAAAGGGCGGAATCGATTCAAAAGTTGCAATGCAGTTTTAACACGATGTTACTTAGTTGTGCAGCAGGAAGAGACCATGATAAATATTATCATCGTTCATTTAAATATTGTGTTTTTGGAAATTCGCTACACAACCATGTTACGTGGTTTCTTTTTTGCTCCCAGTTACTCAGAATCGACATTAGTGATATGTGGTTCCAGCAGGTGCCACGTCGCTAATGAGACCATAAACATTGTTAAAGGTTTTCACGTACTGAATTATGGAAATACAAAACAAGCGCTATCCTATACTTAACTGAGATAGATGAATTTCTAAAACTGAGCTGCCAATTACTAGAAGGAATCGAAAATGTTAAGCAAACTTGTTCATCCTGTTGTTCTAAAAATCCAAATTTTAACTCAAAAGTAAATTATAAACAATCGTTTGTGTCTACCAACGACAATAACTTCTGTCCGGTGTGTAAAGCTGTACATTTTATATCAAATGTCCACATTTTCTAAAGCTTACTAATAAGCAGCGGTATGACAAAGTGTCAGAATTAGGTTTATGCAAAAATTGTTTGCGTCATCCTAAGCAATCGCCTTGTAATTCGAAGTTTGGTTGCAAACAATGCAATAAACGGCAGAGTACTTTACTGCACTTTGAATTAAACACTAGGGTTTCTACTTCTGGTAATAGACATCATGCTAATAGTCCGATGACTGAAAATGCGACCAACCTTGAAGCTGCCAATAGTTCAAATTCTCAAATCTCATTATCGTGTTTCCCTGCAAATTTGCAACAAGTCTTGCTGGCTACGCCTTGTGTAAATGTAAGGGACATTCAAATCAGTGGCATGCTGCTATACTAGACTCAACATTGCACGCTAACTTTAGTACTGAAGAGTTTGCGTACAAACTCGCTTTGCCGCAAACATCTAGCAGCACTAAGATTCTTGATCTGAACTGCCATTCTTCCTTTTCTATGTCTAAGGTAGACTTCAAATTACTTTCTACTACGAGTGATTATGCTTCGAATGAGCAATGCTTAATTATTCCCAAAATTGCCGAGAGCTTATCCTTGGTAACAATTTTAAAATCGCAACTTAACATTCCCAAGCTAGCGCCTGTTGTAGTTGTAGGTAAATTACTTATACAAAAACTGTGGCAATTTAGAGCTTCCTGGAATGAGAGTGTCCCTCGGGATCTCGATTCCAAAGGAAATTTGTTCAAAGCTCATCTGAGTTCTTTAGAAAACTTAACTACTTCTGAACTTAACAATGCCCAAAATAGCGTAATAAAGATTTGTCAAAGCGAGTCCTTTGGGTTACTATTAAACAACTGAATCGAAAACAGCCCCTTAAGGTTGATTCTATTACTTTACAATTAAACCCGTTTCCTGATGAAGATAATATTCTAAGAATAGGTGGTAGATTAAATAACTCCGCTTATGCCTATCACAAAAAAATGTCCAATTTTACTTCCTAAAAGACACTTATTATCTAAGCTAATTTTTGAGTATAACCTCATTAGCTTGATCCATTGCGGGGCGCAGAAACTTTTGGCTTACGTTGGTGAACATTATTGGCCCATCGCTGGTCTAAACACTGCCAAACAAACTTGTTGTAATTGCATTAAGTGCTTTCGGGCAAAACCCATTAGTTCTAACCCCTTGATGGGCAACTTACCTGCTAAAAGACTAGAAACCAATACTCCTGTGTTTCATTATGTCGGTGTAGACTACACCGGACCAGTACTGATTAAGGACCGCAAAATTCGCGGCCCTAATCTTATTAAGTTGTAAATTTGCTTATTCAGTTGTTGGGTCATGAAGGCCGTACACCTAGATCTAGTTACGGATCTTTCTACTGATGCCTTTTTGGCAGTGCTGTAAAGAGGCAAACCTAAAACAATTTCTTCTGACAACGCTACGAACTTTGTCGACGCATATAGAGAGTTGCGACACTTATTGAATTTTTAAATACCAAGGATAGCAATGAAAAAATATACAGGTTCTTAACTAACCAAGTTATTACTTGGGAAGTTATTACTCCTCGTACTCCTCATCAAGGAGGTTTTTGGGAGAGCGAGGTAAAAATACTAAAACTCATCTTAGGCGAGTCTTAGGTAACACTAATTTAAATTATAAATATCTGCAAACTGCTTTATTGCAGATTAAAGCTGCTTTAAATTTGCGTCCACTTTCACCACTGTCTGACGATCCTTCTAATTTTTGTCCTTTGATTCCTGGTCACTTTTATAATCGGAAGATCCTTATGTGACTTACCTGAACCTAAACTACTGAGTACTAATGAAAGTAGATTGACATTGTACCGTCGAGTCTAGAAATTGGTACAGCATTTTTTGAAGCGCTGGAATCGCCGGTTGTACCTGAAATGCAACGCAGGGTCAAATGGTACAAAATGCTTCCGCAATTATTACGATTTGGTTCCTTAATACTAATTAAGGATAAGAACCTTCCCCCCTGCGGTGGTCATTGGTAGGGTAGTGGAACTGCATCGTGCTGCGGACGGCGTTCTTAGAAACGTCACTCTATGTCTTCCAAATGGACACCCATGCAAGCGTTCAGTGCACTGTTTGTGTGTGTTTCCTGAAGTGAATTAGCGTTTTTGTGCTTAATTGTATTTTATTAGCTTAGCTCTTAATTTTGATTGTTTTTATGATCTTTATGTCTTGCCATTTAAGTCCTTTGACTTCACCTGATTTTAATGTTATAGCTTAAGCTTATTCAATTTACATGTGTTATCCTGCTCTATTGAAACCTTAGAGATTTCAAGGAGGCCGGTTTGTTAAAGGTTTTCCTTAATTCGGTATACTTTGTGCAACGGTAGCTAGTATTAGAAACTAGTTTTATATTCTCGCTTCACTTAATTTACAAGGTTGTTGGGGGTTGGCCGTGACGGATACGGCTTTCTGCTAAAATCTTTAAAAACTGCGTTGTGGAAAGATATGGGAGCCTACCACAATATTTCCCAGGTGTGCGTGGCCTAAAACACGAAACACATATGATGGAGAGCTCACAAGTAAAATTCTAGTCCGGAGGTAAAATACTCTCTCATTCAGATCTCCGGGAGGGAGTACTTGGGGCTCGTCATCGTAAGAATATAAAACAAGTTCGATTTAGTGATAGGGAGGTGGAATGTAAGGTCATTACTTAGAGTAGATAAGTTAACGAATTTATTAGTCGAAATGAGAAAGGAAAAGCTGGACATTTTAGGTATTAGTGAGGTGAGATGGCCAGATAGTAAAGACTTTTGGAAAGATAATTATAGAATAATTACAACTTCTTCAACTAATGGACAGGCAGGGGTAGGAATAGTGTTAGGTAAAAGATTAGGGCATAAAGTTAAAGGGTACTTACAATTTAGTGATAGAATAATTATGGTTAGATTGAGTACAAAACCCACAGACACTGTTTTAGTACAGGTTTACATGCCAACAGCTCAGTACGAGGATGAGGAAGTAGATAAGGTATACGAGGATATAAATAGTATAGTGAGAAAAGTAAAAGGAGAAGAGAATTTAATAGTTATGGGCGATTTTAATGCGTCAGTGGGAGAAGGTAGTGAGGGAAAAATGGTAGGAAAATTTGGGTATGGCAGACGAAATGATAGAGGAGAAAGATTAGTTGATTTTTGCCAGGAACATAGATTAGTAACTGTAAACACCCTATCCAAACAACATGTTAGGAGAAGATATACCTGGAAAGCGCCAGGTGATAGGGCTAGATACCAAATAGATTATATTTTAGTTAAACAAAGATTTAGAAACCAAGGTAAAAACTGTCGTAGTTATCCAGGGGCTGACATAGATAGCGATCATAACTTAGTTAAAATGAAGTGTAAACTAAAATTCAAAAAATTGAGAAAGGTTAAAAGAGAGGGATAGGATCTAGGTAAGCTTAATGATAGTAGGGTAAAAGAAGAATATAAACAAGTATTAGATAATAAGAGCAAAGAGATAGCTGTAGGAGGGAACATAGAAAATAGATGAAAAGAAATAAAACTGACTGTACATGATACAGCAACACAGACTATAGGTAAGAAAAAAATTGAAGCGAGAAAACCCTGGGTAACAGAGGAGATATTAGATTTAATAGAGAATAGAAGAAAGCTTAAACCTTTCGGAGAAGTGGATAGTGAAAGTAAGCAAAAATATAATACAGTTAGAAATAAGATACTACATGAGTGTAGAAAAGCTAGAAATAAATGGATGGAGGAAAATTGTATGGGAATACAAGATGATTTGAGAGTAGGTAAGACAGACAGGGCTTACAGAGCAGTTAAAAAGTTTTTTAGGGAAGATAGGAAAAAATATAATGGTGTTAGAGACGAGAAGAATGAGCTTCTAATAAATAAATTTGAGGTAGCAGATAGATGGAAAAGATATTTAGAAGATTTATATAAGGGAGACGATATGGATGAGTTAGAAAACGACCAAGAAGAGGATGTAGAAATAGGGTTCTCAATATTAAGAGAGAGATGAGATGAGATACTACAGAGTAACTATAGTATGAGAGTTAACTCAGTAAATACAAAGATAATGACAAGTGAGTTACAGCCTAGTTCTAAACCAAAATTAAAAATAGGTAATACCGAGTTAGAGGAGGTAGATGAATTTTGCTATTTAGGTAGTATAATTACAAAGGATGGACGTAGCAGAGGGAATATAGTAGCTAGAATAGCTCAATCTAGAAAAATGTTTTTAAAAAAGAAAAGCTTTCTAATAGCTAATAGTATTAGTTTAGATAATAGAAACAGTTTCTTAAAGTCCTACGTATGGAGCGTTCTACTATACGGTAGTGAGACTTGGACAATTAAAGAAGTAGATAAGAAAAAGATAGAAGCTTTTAAAACTTGGTGTTATAGGAGAATGTTAAAGATTAGTTGGACAGATAGAGTAACAAACGAGGAAGTTTATAGAAGGATAGGTGAGGAACCTTGTATGTGGAAACAATTGAAGGTCAGGAGAGATAGAATGATAGGGCAACAGTTAAGACATTAGGGACTATTTAGTAAAGTCTTAGATTATAGACTAAAAATAAAGTAGGAAGGCCTACACAAAGCTATATTAGTCAAATTATTAGTGATTTAGGTTGTGAAGGGTATGTATACTTTTTTAGACTAGCTCAGAATAGACAAGAATTTAGAGCTGCGTCAAACCGACTTTAAGTAAGTTCGAAAACAAAACAAAAAAAAATAAAAATCAGCTAACTAAATGTCACCATGACATAACTCACAATTAGTTAGCGGTCTGGCATGTTGGCAGCGATTCGTTGCTTAAGCCTTACCATAACATATAATTTAACACTTTTCCTTTTTTGAAGCGGATAACCCGGTTATATTTCATTTCCTTATAAATGGTAATCATGTAAACATGTTAGAGTTCTTTAACAACCATCAGGTTGCTAATATCTATGTAGAGCCAGCTGAATAGGAAAAAGATAGAAGGATATAGGAAGACCTAGACCAAACTATATTAGTCAGATTATTAGAAATTTAGGTTGTGAAGAGTATGTAGAGCTTTTTAGATTAGCACAGAATAGAAAAGAAGTTAGAGCTGCGTCAAACCGACCTTAAGTAAAGTCGAAAACAAAATTATGATGACTTAATCTGGGATCTTAGAAACGACTTGCTGCAAGAATAGTACGTTTCGGTAGTTCAAGCGTGTAACTTGGCTTATCACGCGCGCTAAATGCCAATTTGCTAATTATGTAATGAAATGTTCTATACTAATTTCACTCTTGTGCTTATTTCAATAAACACTGAAAAAATGAGCAACTGATCCTCATATCGTGTATGCAAATGCCCGGAAAGGGTTGTGTTGGTTCTGTATTCAAAACAAAAACAATGTTGCATTTCTACATCAATAAATCACGATAATCCAAACATATTGAACAGAGAATTCAGCAAACGTGTTATCTCCATAAATCGTCCGGTCAATTGGCCGCCCCAACATGTGATTTTCCAATGCTCCTCCCAAAGTCTACATTGTCATGTTCTACATTGTCTAGGAAGCGAGTTTTTTTACCTGGAAAATTTGGAATTTTGCCGAACCCCTGCTGTTCCAAGCAAGGTAGGAATCTTTAACGTGCGTGACAACACACACATACCGGACCTCCATTTTACCTCTCATCCGAACGAGGGGGTATTTTTGTGAAAAATGCTCGCCTAACATTTTTCAAGCGGACCGTGTCAAGATTCGAACACGGTATCTTGGTCGTAGTAGTCACACACATACCAAATACGCAACTGAGCCGCCCGATCAATTGGCCGCCGCGATTCTGTGATTTTACGCCTTGTGACTTACTTCTCTGGGGAAACATCAAGTCATTGGTCGACGCATATGAGCAAGAGACATTGGAGGAGCTCCAAATCAATATTGAACCCGAGATGCTGCAATACCGATTGGTATGTATGGAAAACCGCTTGAAAATTGGCTTCAAATCGATCGCTTACATTCTTCAGGTTCAAGCTGTATGTGTCGAAATTTGAACTCAAGCCTTGAACTTTTAGTAGTTACACGCGAACCAAATAAGCTGCGGGGCTGCTTAACAAAAGATCTGCAATCTTATGCACGATTGAAATCCATACGATATCAAAATATTCAAAACGTCCTCTAACTAGATTCAGCAACAAATGCAATATGCGACTTTACTAAAAGATCATGATTATGCTCTGTAGACAAAGCGCTGCTGACAAAGGCCAGTAATATCTTTCATATTGATTAATTTTGGTTTGAAACGGAAATGGTTTTTACCTGGAAAGTTTGAATTTTGCAGAAACTTGTTATTGCAAGCAAATTAGGGATATTTAGCTTGCGTAGCAACACTCACTCACAGGACCTACACTTCACGTCTCGTCCGAATAAGGGTATGTTTCTGTGATAAATTCTGGCCTAACATTTTTCAAGCGGTCCATCTGGAGAATCGAACTCGAAACTTTGAGATTAACAAACATTCGCAAACCTGTCCAATCCACGAAGCCGTCCGAAACCTGTCCAATAAATCCTTGAGGAAATTCACAAGCTGTAGGATCTGCCGCAATTTGTGATGCGTTTATTGCATCAGTTGTCATCTGACCTCTAACCTAAAACCTTAGATTGCTTTTTACTAATTGTGTGCTGCAAATATGCTTGCGTTAATCAAATTTTAAAGATACTTCAGCACCTTATAAATCGATGGAATCTGCTACATACTAAGTCATAGCATCCGGTTAGCAGAAGTTTGTACTCGATACCTTCTTCAAAAAAAGCTGTGTGTGAGATTTCGGACGCTTTGGGTGTCGTTACGTTCTGTAGCTCTATGATAATGGGTATTCTAGAACCAATGCAAATGAGGCTTTACAATTTTTGGAGCAGCAATACGCTTACATATCAGGATTGTCTATATTTCTTAATAATCCGTTTTCACCTTTTGTTCATGTGCTTTTTGAATTCTGGAAACAATGATAAATAAATGAGGTTTTATAAAATTTTGCATTTTCTTTGACTTTCTGAGCTGTATTATTTTTGTCTCCTATGATCCACTTAAGAAGACTTCAGCCGTTTATGCCTCAAGTTTTCAAACTTTGCTGCCTATATAAGAGTGAAGATGGCCCTGGAGCCTACATTCATCCACGTATGATAGTATTTAACTTAACCAATAAATAAGATAGGTAGTTAGTTACCCTTACAGCAATATTACGCAATTTTGTTATAAGGGAAAACTTAAAAAGCATCGCGTAAATTAGTTCGTATTTATTTTAGTTTTAAAACTAAAACTATAAATTAGCTGACTGTTTTCCAAGCTACAGTGCACACAAAACTGTAAAAGATAAGAAAAACCGGAAGCTTTAAATTAGGATTAATGGGAACAGCTTCATCATTAAAATTGCGAAACTGTTATCCTTGTTAAAGCAATATTTTATTCAGAAAAACAAACGAGTGCTCCACAATACACCATTGTATAAGCAAATAATCTTAAAAGAAAAATGTTCTCTAAAACAAATACTTTTGGGAAATCTCACAACCTCATTTGGAGATTTCATCTTGTAAAGTAAAGCCGGCACATTTATATAGACCTCTCATTTTTCACAAGAATGATCCTGAACCAACGTGCCTGACACACGAAATATATATATATGAAAGCAATCACAAATATAGGGGTGTAGCGCTCAGCAGTGTGTTTTATTCAATATTATCCATAAATGTGTAAGAAACGGATATTTAACCGCACCGTTGAATTCCAGACTGCAATAAATGTGCAGCGTTTTCATTTTATAAACAAAATTCTTTATATCCTTATAATATAACACGATTATTGTAAAATATGTATTAGATTTTTACAACGTACCATTATTAAATCAACCTCTATTAATTAATAATGATTAGCTATCTTAAGAAAAAATAGACTAAATACAGTGATACCATAAGAAATAATAACAGTATACATACAAAGGTGGCTTTACATTAAGCGATTTTGATGCAATGCAATACAAATGCAACATACTGCGCATACCTTCAAGCAAGTTTTCAGTCAGCTATTGCAACTTCTAATAAATAGAACATGGTCTAGTTTTTGACAATTTCTATACAATTCTGGTAACTTTTTAGTGATAAGCGGGATACCATCTTAGAAATAAAATTATGATAAATATAACATGACCCATATTTTAATATCTGACTGTGGACAACATAAATAACCAAAATGCATGTTAAATAATTGATGCTAATGAATGCTATTAGTATAGTTTCGATACAATGTTATTTTCATTTGTTGGTAACACTTCCCATCAAACTAAATTGCACACAAATTGCACAAGTGTGAAAAGGAATTGACATGCAAGTGGTATACAATGCAGTGCCTTGCATGACATCAAAATTGCAAAATGTAAAGCCACCTTAAGTACTTAGTTGTCACATTAGGCAAAATATTGCCCTATACAAAACAGTACCGTACTTCATTATATAACTACATTTTTCTTTTGTTCGTATCTATATACGTGTACCATTCATTTATATTTAAGAAACATTTACATAACCATTAGATATTAGGAATTCCACAATACATGCACTTTTTGTTATGCGTGTTGCTCAGATTTAGGCGAAATACCTGCGCTTACATATAATTTTGAATTACCGCAAGTAGACAAGCTACTTTCGTTCTGGCGCAAAAACCTGTTTTTAACGAAAAAAAAACCTGTTTTTCCATGTATTTTGAGCATTAAGTTCTCAAAAAATCTAAGTTCCGTTTTGCAAATTTTTGTACCCTTCAAGGTCATTCGTTGTATGATCGCGTGACGTCACCAAAGCGAGTCTGTTACTTTCACTTTCACTCTTTCATATATGAAAGAGAGCTCATTTAGTACAGATACCAATCATTGGATATCACAAACATTAAGTAAAAAGAATAAATCAATAAAATTTACTAGACAATACATAGCAAGGACCAATACTTTTCCTATCCTTACATATACAATAATAGTACCAAATTCTTACATATATTTTATAGAAACGCATATATTTAAATATATGGGTAATTATGTATAAAATTTACATATATACAATATAATTTATATTTAAACTAACATATAACAATATATACCTAATAGTGAATGAGAGTTAGTATATTAAACATTGTATATACTATATTTAAATGTGTCCTAAGAGCATGTATATTTATATGACTATATTTACAGATCATATTTTAACACTATATAATAGAATTTATATCTTAACAATAAATATTCCATATGACAGTCTAATCGGCGTCCATGATTGAATAATGCGCGATAGGTAGTGTTGCATACGAAGAGGGAAGCAAGCAGCGCTTGTCATCGTGAGGACTTAATGCGAGCTTCTCCTGAACCATGCTATGAACTTTATATTTGGACGATTGAATTAATTTCTGTGTAACAAATATTTCTTTAAAATCTTCTATGCAATCAACATAATCATTAAACACGATACTGTTCTTTATTACAGACCCTTTAACCCCTTTTATCTTCTTGGTAATAACAAAATTTCAAAGTGCACCGATCGTAAATATGAACCATCCCCTTCTATTAATCGCGAGAGTTCAGACGCTTCTTACACAGTTGTTTTAGAAACCTTCGTAACATACATCTTCGATCGTAATCCAATAAAATTCGTCATTATTCGCCCTTTATTTTCATTTTTCATCATCCCTAATACTTTCTTGTTAACTAGAGGAATTTCATAAATGTTGTTGGAAGGATAGTCTGACGTGTCAAACTGTTCAATGCAGTTTCGTTTCATGGTTTCATAAAGATCTTGACTCATAATTTTGTAAATTAAACTGTTTGTATCCGTGTAGAGGATATTGCATCCATTTCCCAAAACAGCATTCATAAATCCATAGTAAAAATCGTATATAGTTAATTTGGATATATCAAGAATGCACATACCCACATGTATAGGTTTATTAAAATATACTTCAGATTTAAGAAGTTCCACTGCGGCAAGGTTTTCATCGAAGATGGTAATATTTTTGAAGGGAGGGCTGGATATTTTAGCCTCAGCACCATATCTTCCTTCTTAGTTTTGCACCAGTTTCACATTACAATGTTGGCGTGTATTCCCCATCGTCTTCCCGAAAACAGCATTATTCTTTAGCTTGAATAAGCTCTTTTCAAATTCATTCATTGCTTGTTTTCGAAGTTCAGTATTGAGATCAATGTAGGATTTTAGCCAGCAGCTTTAAATTTTAATACTGGATGGATTGTTGATAATTTAAGTCCATTCGCCAAAGCTTGCTTTAGATTCCGGTAGTGGATCACATATCTTGTTTTAGAATGTAATGTAGCCATCAACTTGGTGCTTTGAGTTTTTGATACAGGTGGACAGACCTGCATCTTAAAGAATTTTCAAAATACTAGAACGGGTAGAATGGCTTACGTGTTTCAGTGAGCTAAAGAGTCGAACTATATGTCTAACCAAATTAGCGGGTCTTTGGTGAGGAACCAAACTAAAACAGGTCCCCGAAGGAATGTAGCAGCTCTTTCGGTAGTTAGAGTGGGGGAGGCTGTGGACGTTAGTATAACACTCTAAGACTCACTACTGCGATGTGAAAGGCAACGGAAACTACCACATACCTCCCATTTACTCAGTGTGCTAAAAATGTTCTTTAAAGTGATGGCATCATCTGGGGTAAAGATCCTGGATTAATATAGTATCGCATTTGGATCTGCGGTAGGTGTCTAGTTTGGAGGATGTGATCGGCAAGTTTAAAAGAAGAGCTGGGAACATGTTGCGAGTCGGACCGTGGAATGTTCGAAGCACGTTGCAAGTAGGTATTTAAAGAATTTGAAATTTGAAAATTTGAAAATTGAAATGGATAGGCTGGCATTAAACATAATACGGATCAGTGAAGTTCGGTGGCTAGAGGCGGGAGATTTTTAGAATAAAAACTTTAGGGTAACTGATACATGATTGAAGGAAAAGAATTTGGGTGTAGGAATATTTATGCGGAGTAAGATAGGGCGCTGTGTAGAATACTACTTGCAAAAGAACGAAATATTAATAATAAATAGATTGGAATCTAAACTGGTAATTACAGTAATAATACTAGTATCCAGGCCCAACTCTAGTTATAGTGAGGAAGAGGTAGAAGTGACTTACAAAGGTGTCGAAGATATACTAAGACTCGTAAAAGGGCAAGAAAGTTTAATTATTACGGAACATTTTAGTATAGTGGTAGGTGAGGGTAATAAAGGAGCGGTAGTAGATTTATTTAATTTAGGCACGAGAGGCGGCAAAGAAAATAGGCTGGTAGAATTTTGCGACATAAACAATTTAACCATCACGAACACATTATTTAAATACAATGCCAGAAGACGATACACTTGGAAGATGCCAGGAGACACATGGATACATCAAATAGATTACATTCTCTTCCGACAAAAGTTTAGAAATCAAGTGTAAGACTGTAGAAGTTACCCAGAAGCAGATAAAGCCACTGGCTACAATACAGTAAATATGAAAGTCGCGATTAAATTTGAAAATTTGCAAAAACGAACCAAAAAAGCACTTTGACTTTGAGTAACTGAAAGATAATGATATCCACCAAAGATTTAAGGAAAAGTCAAACGAACTGTTGAAAGACATTTGGAAAATCCCCGATACTAAGGAAATAGAAGCAGAATGAAATACCATTAAGTCTAGCTTAGACACTGCGGTCATAGATACCATGGGGTGTAAACAAAGGCTATCCTAAATTTAATATAAGAAAGAGAAAAATAGAAAAACAGACCAGACGAAACAAAAAACGGAGACACAAAGCCATAAAATAAGATTATTCTCAAATGCAGGAAAACTAAAGAACAATGGTTGTTAAAAACGAAGCATACAAACTAATTAGAACGAGTGTTAGCGATATAAAACTGTATAGGAAAAATATGAGGCTCAAAAGAGGCACCATTATAGAAAATGCAGAGAAAGCGGCTAGATAACAAGAATTTATATGCAAGAAAATGTATATGCAGGACAGGAACTAGAAGCACTCGAATATGAGTCAGACATCGAAAGGATAGCTTGGGATATTCTACACTTAGAGATAAGTTTGAATTAGGATTAACGTAGTTATAAACTGATAAGACACCGGGTGCAAACAAAAACTCAAAAGCCCGCCGGACAAGCAGTAATAGACAGACAAAACACCCAAAGATTGCAAACGTGACACCATAGTCACTATATAAAAAAAGAGAGGCGCGGATGCATGTGAAAATTTCGAACAATAGGTTTGAAAGCATTTGAGTCAAATATATTAATTACAATTGTACAAAGACGAATGGATAAACGGGCTGAAGCAATACTTAGAGAAAATCAATTTGAGTTTAGCAGAAGTAAGGGAACGCGGGAGCCAATTTTTGTTCTAAGAATGATAATGAAGAAAACAATAGAAAAGGAAGGAAACGTGTATATAAGGTTTATAGATCTGGAAAAATGTAAAATGGGAAAAAATATTCGAAATATTCCATAAGATAGGAATAATTTATAGGGATAGATGGATAGATACAAAGAGCAAACATTTGTAATGCAATTAGAGCAGGAACGTTGAAAAGCAAATGTCAAGAACGGGTCAGACAGGAATGTGCCCTATCCACGTTAAATTTCAACTTGTTTATCGAAAATGCAACGAATATTGCAAATGCAGAAAAACATTTAGAATTATTATGCTGGGGCAAACAATTGATACGCGTAGATTTGTAGAAGATATAGCAATATTAGCATCTAGCAAGGAAGAGTTAGAAGCAGCTCTTCAGGGAATGGAAGCAATACTAACTTAAAGATACGATATGAAAATTAACAAAAATATAACTAAATACAAATAGGAAGCCAGAACTTGAAGGAGACTGAGTTCTGCTACCTAGTAAGCCAAATAACGCAAGATGTGAATAATGAAAAAGATATAAAACAAAGATTAGCACAAGGCTGCGCTGAAAGGCAACTACTATTCTCGTTTTCATAAACACAAAAAAGAAAAGATTGCTGAAAGCATATTTGTGGATCGCTGCACTGTACGACTGTGTACCGTGGACAGTAGAAAAAGCGGGCAGAAAAAAGATAGAAGCCTTTAAAATGTGGTGCTACAAACAGAAGTTAACAACAAATAAATTCTAGAAATGGCGGATGAATGAAGGAATATTTAGAGAACGGTAAAAAGTGGTAGAAGTAAGATGATAGGGCGCATACTAGAACATGAGAGAATAGTGCGGGATATATTAGATGCAGAGAAAGAAAAACGGGGAGGTAAAAATAGACCTTGATTAGACTATTGCTCACAGATAGTGAAAGATGCGTACGTTAGCTAAGAGTAGAGATCAATGGAGATACGCATCCATCCCGCTCTATGAGGGAATACCTAATGGTGAAAAAGTAATTGCATTTATACCTGACAATTATCGTAAACCAACTACATATGTTTGTTTTGCAAGGAGTAATTGGAAAACTATTAAATTGGCAAATTTTTAAGTGGTGGGAATTTATAGTATCCGTCAGGTTGCTTCATCACTTTCGTGTACCCTACATTAAATTGTCCAATGCTCCACCTGAAAGTACTACATTGGCCAGGAAACGAGTTTTTTTTTACCTGGAAATTTTCAATTTTACCAAACCCTTGCTGTTACAAGCAAGGTTGGGATCTCTAATGTGCGTGAAAACACCCGTACACGGGACCTCGATTTTACCTCTCGTCCGAACGAGGGCGTATTTTGTGAAAAATGCTGGCCTAACACTTTTCAAGCGAACGGTTTCGGGATTTGAACTCAGGACTTTTGACATAGTAGTCACACGCATACCAACTACACCATGGAGCCGCCCCTTTTCGTCTACCTTATAAGTGAACTTCCAATGCTCCACCCGAAGGCACTAAATTGGCCAGGAAGCGAGTTTTTTTTACCTGGAAAATTTGGAATTTTGCCGGACCCTTGCTGTTCTAAGCAAGGTAGGGATCTTTAACGTGCCTGACAATACTCACACACGGGACCTGCATTTTAGCTCTCATCCGAACGAGGGTGTATTTTTGTGAAAAATTCTCGCCTAACATTTTTCAAGCGGACCGTGTCGAGATTCGAACCCGGGATCTTGGGCGTAGTACTCACACACATACCACTACGTCACAGAACCGCCTCCCCCCCTTTTGTGTACTACTAAGTATCGGCGAAATAGGGTATATTTTTAGAAAACAATACAAAAAGGAATGTGTAAAAGATACAAAAAAAAAGTTCAAGGCCATGCTGTATTTAACAAGAAAAAGCAGCTTCAACATTTAAAGTCGACAAATTTAGACACAATGACAAGATTGCTGAAAGCATATGTGTGGAGCACAGCACTGTACGCCTGTGAAACTTGCACAGTAGGCGAATCGGACAGGAAAAAATAGAAGCCATTAAAATGTGATGCTATAGCCGTATGATGATAGTATGAACAGAAAAAGTCAAGAAGTAAGAGGTTCTAGAAATGGTAGTGGGAAGAAAGAAAAATGCGGAAAATAGTAAAAATAGTAGTAGTATGATAAGACACAGCTAAGGCATAAGGGAATAGTGGGGAGTACATTAGAAGCAGAGGAAGGAAAAAGAGAGTTAGAGGTAGACCTAGATTAGACTATTGCACACAGATAGTGAAAGATGTCGGTTGTGGGTACTGCAAGGAAATGTGGTGGTTGCCTCAGAAAAGAGACCAATGGTACGTGTTCAACCAGTTTCAGAATTAAAAACCTAATGATGATAACGCGATGATGATGATAAAAAAATCATAAAATAAATTTTAATAAGGTTTTGGTATTAGAACATTAAACTCGTTTTTCTTTAAGTTAGCGTTAAGAATGAAAATAAAAACAAATTATTTATATATCGATTTAAAACAGATTTCTGATGTGATAAGCAGTACAACCACGTTGGTTTAGGATTAATATGTTAGAACACATACAATAACCTGGTTAAATATTTTTATATTTTTTAGCACAAATTGTGTTCTGACAGTTATAGTTAATTCATTGTTTTTCTTTCAGGCCAAGAAAGGCTTCAGTGGGTCTTTTGTTCTAAATAAAATCTTTTCTATACACTCGAATGTTTTCTGTGTCTCCCCTTAGGTTGAGCTTCTTTGTCAAAACGCCGTTGCGCCCTATCCCTTGGCTTTATTCAATTTTAAATTAATATAACAACCCCTAATTATCCACGATTCGCTCATGCCGCTACAGGAATAGACCCCGAGTTTAACTGGTGAAAATTAATTTCTGTTTTTCTTTCTGACCCCCTGACATACTTTCCTTAGGCCAATCTCGAAAAATTTACATACCAGGAAAAGGAAATGTAACAACGTAATATGCTCTCTTCTTTTTTAAAATAAAATAAAATGAGGACCCTCTCTTTATTTATGAAATATAAAATGAACGCCATTTCTTGTTTTTGAAATGCATAAGTTTCTATAACTATAGGCGTATTTGGTTGTTTGCAAAACATGTTCGTCACAATTTTAATCTCACCATTTCTCTCATCATCACTAATATTGAGATTTCCTTTATTATTTATATCTATACTTTCATTAAACGATTTACTTTTGTGTACCTTTTCACTACAATTTAACATTATTAGACATTTTGTTTGCAACCTATTAGTTGTCATAAGTCACAACCTTTAAGGCATATTCCCTTATTAAGGAGTTGTCTATATTTTTATAAGTTCATTAAATATGTAAGTAGTAAAACACGAGACTCTTCTCCATAGATATGAAGACTAACCGTTTGAGGATTAACATAACTATCAATGTACTGCCATAAAAGTGCCGAAGAATCTATCGAAAAGGACAGTCATTAAACCAACAATAAATTAATTGACAGCTAACAATGTGCACTTAAGTAATCAGTATAAATCATACAAGAGCGACGAATTTAAAAAAATCTTGAGGGCGTCTTGCAAATTATGGATTCTCTTTGGTAGTTTATATGAAACCGTAACATACGACATAAGGTTCAGTATTAAATCTGTTTGAATTTGCGATTATTATGATATAAGTTATGGAATTAAGCGTTAAAATAAATAACTGTTTGTTTAGATAAAGTACATAGTTGGACGTAGTTAATCATCGTATTGAGAACTAAACAGTGGAATAAACATTAGTAGTGATTACCATCAATGATAGTTGTAATGTCATTTCAGTACATTAAGATTTCTTTGTTTGTCAGTAATCGGGCTTATATTAAACCGAGAAAAGGAAAATAAAATAAAGTTCGTGCAATACCATGATATATTATTGTTACCATTCACACTATTGGCTTTTTTGTTTACAAACAAATTCCAGATTGTTTCCGCTACTCAATGTAATTATTTTTGGGGTGAGTTTCATCGCATATTACCTGGATATTTTATATAGCTTTAATTTTTCTAGCGTCAGGAGAGTTTTCATTCCCTTTAGCTTATTTATCGTATGTAAAGTCATGATCTTCGTATTTAGTGGTTCTCGAACCTTTTCGCAACGATTAGAATTAGAAAAACTTTTTCTCAGAGTAGGTTCTCTTACGACTGCTCAACCTGTCTTAGCTTGCCATGTGCTAGACATTGTTTTTGTTAATGACCTGTATCACATTTTGGACAATATTCTACCAATTTACACATCTCTCTCTCTAATTTTCACCACCTGGATTTTTCTTCGGATGGGACAACAATTTAATGTGCTACTGAATTTTGATCAGATTGATATCAACTTTACAAATTAATCGCTGTTGAATTTGTTTGTCACACAAGCCCAAAATAACATGATCTCTTATCAGACGTTATATATATTATTGTTCACAATTATCGTTGTTGCACATAAGACCACAATTCGCTGTATTACACGTAAGCCGAATGCACGGACCAGGTAGAAAAGAGCGAATTAGGAATTAGGAAGCTCGCCTGACTTACGTTAACCAAAAAAGAAGAGAAAAAGAAAAAGAATACCGACTAACACACTTGGAGACGAAGGCGGTCATAAGAACGAGACAAAAAAAATATACCTAAAAAATGATTAACAAATACACATACAACATACACATGCGCACTGAACACTAGCCTGTACAACATAACAAAGCACAGCACTCAACTAATAACACACAAATGAAACAAAATACTTACGGAGTCTATTCTAACATATTTACATTTATTATACACCGTGACACATACTAATAAGAGAAACAAAATATACACATAACAATAACAGTAACAAGAATTTTACTTATTTATTTACTACACTGAGAAAAGGATTTTGTTGCTTTAACTGAAAATTAGTTGATTCAATTAGAATTTTGGTTTGTATATAAACAATGATCTATATGCATTAAATAGAACATAATAAAATGTTGAAAAACCGATTTTGAAGCAAACAAACCTAAATTTGTACCACAATAATTATGGCATTTACTTAGTTCGCTATTAATGTAACTTGAATGTTAGTTATCGTTCCTTCAATTGCTTGTAGGTTTGATTTGAATTATTTAATACTTTTATCAAATAAACTGTTATGTTCAACACGTTAAATATCCCACTTACATAGAAAAAATCATTGAAGCAAATACTTGAAAGGGTTTGCAGCATTAAAACAAACAATTCAAATTTTTCCACTAACCAAAAACGTCATTGGTTTAACTAACCCATATGTTGAGCACAGTTAATAATTATTAAGCTAAGTGGCTAATAAGGGTTCAAGTAATAACATTTTTGGTTTAATCAAACTTTTATTGTGTTCAATTGAAACATTTAGCTGTCAAATCAATCATTTCGTTGCGTTGTACATTATTTAGAAATAGAATTAGTTTAAACATCCAAGGTAGTTTGATTCAATATCCAGCTTGATTGATTCTGATTTATTGCAATTATATTAATCAATTTTTTTAATACAACATGGCGATCAACAAATGAGTTTGTTCATCCCTAACAGATTTTAAAAAAATATTGATTTAAAATAACTTTATTCAGTCACATTATCAAGTTGATATTGAATCAAATCTCATCTTGAATGTTACATTAACTCTAGTTCATCCTGCATAATTTTCAGTTTAGCTTCCACTTCAACTTTATTAAACTGACACTGATTATTGAAAGTTTGTTTATTTCTTGAGGTTGCCATTGGTCTTTGAAGTTAGACGTTCACTTATATAGTTGAATGCTAAAAACAACGACATTTAGTTATGGACAATGAGACCAATTTATAAGAAGGTACTTACGTGTTTTTAGACGAAAAGATTTTGTTTAAACATAATACAGCATACTAAATTTATCTACCATGTATTTTTATAGTTAGTTGAAATACTTTTATGGAAACTAACACAATAAACAATGCTAAGTAACGCTTGACGCCATGTTGACGTGTCGCAGTCGAAGGTTAGCAGTATACTAAAGATATAATGTGCGCGCGCCGTACATCCAATACGCAGCATCGGAGACGTACTAAATACCGTTGCGTTCAATAAATAACTTTGACGTTTGATTTGGCTATCGTAGTTTATTTAAATCAAGCTAGAGTACGTTTGTTTCAATGTTAAATTTGTTACAAAACGTGTTCATTTGACACTTTTTTCAGCATTCATTTAACTAAAATTGATATTTTCAACATTAATGTAGTATTGGACTAAAATATGAAATTTGTTAACAATATTAGTTTGTATTAAATACGACTGATGTTCAATAAAATTCACTTTTGCATTCTTTTATTAACCAACTGTTATTATGCATTTAAACAAACAAATTTAAGTCAACTAATTTTTGATGTTAGTTTAACCATCTACAAGCGGTTTAGTGAATTTAGTTTCGTTTAGAACGACTAAGAAATACTTGATCAAATGCTTTACTCTCCAAAACAGCAGAATTGGTTGTATCAACCAAATCACTTTTCTCAGTGTACGTTTGCCGATGATGATGACGAGATCGCAACACTAGTAACTACCAAACCTAGGGCACAAAATAAATATTTATAATAACCAATATCAATTTTTTTAATTAAATACCTAAGCTGATAGATATTCGAAACCAATTAGCTCGGTTATCCATCAGTAGGAAAACAGTATCACACAAAAACTACGGCAAAATGCTTATTCCAATAACAGCACTACATAATCAGAAATGGTTAGTTCAATAATTTATTAATATTTACCTTGTACAAGCAAATCCACGTGCTGAAAGTCCATAAAGCAATCATTACCAGTTGGCATTTGATGATGTCTCTTCAGATGGTTTAAAGAGTCTCTGGTGATTGTAATGGATTTATCTTATCATAATCTAACCTGCGTGTGAGACAGTCAACAAAATGGGGAGTAAACAATGTGAGATTTCTGTATTATTGCCAGGTAAGTAGCAGTTCAAGGAACATAGAACCACTGGGTTCTACAATTCGACTCCCTAAGGATGTAGACGGAACTACTAAACTTAAGAACGTGGGTTAAAATTCCGGCCTGAAAACATTAAAGTTTCTATTAAAGAAATATCATCCTTCCCATACCTACCTCTCACACAAGAAGGGGCAGGTTTCCACTATCAAGATTTTCTAACTGCCCTATTGGGTTTATAGTATTTTATTACAGACGAAACCGTGCGAGCCTACATCTGAGGTGGTTCTGTGGGTTAGTTGTTTCACGTATGACTATTAAGCCTAGGGTCGCGGGGATTGAATCCCGAAACGGACGGCTTGAATTATGCTAGGCGAGCATTTTCCACAAAAATACGCACTCGTTTGCATGAGAGGCAAAGTATAGGTACCGTGTATGATAAGTTTGTCATGCACGCTAAAGATCCCTACCTTGTTCGGAATAGCAAGGGTTCGGAAAAATTCAAAATTTCCAGATAAAAGGAAATTCGCTTACTGGCCAATGTAGTACCTTCGGGTGGAGCATTGAAGTATAGAGAACTCCTTCGGCGCACCTCTTTCTAAAATTGTTTTCTGAACAGTACTTCGCGCAAAGCACATTGTAGAATCGTAACAACTTTTGAATATATTGCTAGCATTCAAATATAACATAACCGCTTTATCTAATTACAATTAAACAGCGTCATTTCACCACAGTAATATCGAGTACTAACATAACAAAGACAGCTCGTATAATTGAATAGTTTTCCAAATGTGAAATCTACCATTTATTGAAATAGGGTATCGATACAAAATGGCTGAAAATATTCTAACTAGAATATGGAGCGTAACAGCTGCTTGCCTTTTTGGTTCAGCGATAGACAAATCTACTGATTGATTATCTCGATGCAATAGATTATTAGACTTTAATATTTTCATTTTACCATTAGTTTTTCAAAAAATGATTTTCAGAATAATTTAAAACATCATCCAGCTTCTGTCTTATTTTCAATAAATGTATGGAAAATATCAAGGCATGTATCGCTGATGAAACTTAGCAATTGTGCTATTTTTGTTTCTTCCTCATTAATGTGTTTGCTAGATATTTTCAAATATATGCTAAACTATCGCTTCCACTTCTGGCATTGTTCTAGCTCATTCAATTGCATATAGAAATATATACAAAATTATTGCTTTTATTGAGGTTTACATGCCGTATTAAACTTTCTAATTCCAAAAGCGTGCTCTACATAATCTTATAAACGTTTACCCAATTATTTCTTTACAGAACCTGACACTAAGTTTTGCATCTGTTACACAGTTATTGTGTAATCTTTGTTTTGACTTCACCGCGTGCCGTTACTGGGTCAACTTTTGTTAATTAATTTTAAATGTGTACCCTAAGTTTAGGGTTATTAGAACAGTGATACCGTAGCAAATAATACTAGTATACGTATAAGTATACGGGTATCGCGTTAGGCATTATGCTGCCAGATACAGTACAGTTAAGTGTTTTCTACTACCGCTATACTATTTTGAATGATTCTCTTATAGCTGCATCGTACTATCGTCTTGGAAATGAACATCATTATTAATATACAAATATTTAAATACGAGATAATTGATTATTACTTAACCTTCCTTTTGCAAGTTGTCTATTAACGCCATTTACCCTAACAATTAACTACTAATACAAGAGCATGCACGCTAAACTACCATTTGCATTACGAATGATTTAGGAACGAACGGGTCTCTTTAGAAATTTAGATTATTCACCTACTGAATACTGCAGAAGTCGGCGAAAGCACGAAATCTGTCTGTGTTACGAAACTGAAGTAATTTACAACTAAACGTGTAATTCGGCCGGCATATAATATTGCGTGTCATTGATTCAGCTAAATTTGAATAGGATTATTTTTTGATTAATTTCAATGATCACGAAGTCGTAGACTTTAAAAAAAGTGTTGCAGAAACCTGTTACGGATGAATGAAGCGTTAGATTGGTAAATTTTTAATAGCCGAGGAGGGATAGGAGTCCCGTAACAATTTGAGGGTGCTCTGGCTAACTACAGTAGTGCGGGAATTGGTCCCTATAGAAATAAATAAGAAAAAGGAAAAAAATTTTCGCTATATCTTAAAGTAAGTAGATGCAATTTTAAGCTACTTTACCAATAACACTTACCTTAGAAGGCTTTCGATATTGTATAAAATTTATGGACGCTTATTCATCTAGTGATAATCCTCTAGAAGCGAGTATTCCTGGGAGTCCTAATTAAGCCGGCCTCCTGGTGGATTGGAGCTCCTTTCGCAATCAAACTGTATTACTAAGCAAAGAAAATAACAACCTTCAGGTGACTGCATCATCTAAATCTACCTGAGTACAAGCATCATATCATTATTCCCGTATACAGGTGCATACACAAAATTGTTACAATACATAACTCAATTTACTTTTAATTAGTCATAACATTGATGATTCTATTATAGTAATTTAATGCAAGTCCTTAACAAAATTGCAATCTCCAGGTTATGTCAATTTACAGAAACTTACATTAATCATTCTACTGTTGATGAATGTTTTATGGTGTTATCATATTTAATTGAACAAGCCCCATGCACAAACGTCAGCACCAAGAGCAATAAAAACAAACGCAGGTAGATAATAAATTTGCAGTATATGGTAGTGTAAATGAGGGTTTCCATTTCGCCAGGCTAAAGACCACATTGCAAAGGGATCATTTAATTTCCAACCAAGTTGATTTGTAGCCAAACTATCCAGATTAGATTTCGGACCCTTGTCCGTTATGCGCTGGTATCATAACGTTGAACGCCCTGTCCAGTTGCCAATTTTTTAAACAATAGGTTCTTCGACTTTCCTTTATAAATATTAACTTTTCACACGTTTTCTCGTTACCGGTTCACGAGTCACTAATTCATAGCTTTGTTTAGCTGTCTAGCCCCGTGGTTCGGTCTTTCCCACTCTACATGTCTTCTAGGATATGTCATTGCATTACGGTCCTAATATTGAGCTTGTGTTAAATCTCGTGTAAAGTAAGTGATTTTATGTAGTTTAATCATGCTAATATCACGTACTTATTGTCATTTCATATCTTCAGCAGACTAAATGGATACATTAAAAAATTTTACATTATATCTATGTTATTTTTGTTGAAATCATTTGTAAATTTAGCTAAACTAGCATTTGTATTTATGTGATTAACTACATAGTAATGATAAACTATTATCTTGTCTGGGGTCTAATTTGCTTTGTATCTACTCGTGATTCCCCATAACGTTAATTTACCTCAATTCTACTAAAAATTGTAAAATTGTAAAATTATTGTATGAAACTTGCATATTGATAAATCCTCTGTTATACAGTATTTTAGTTATTCTAAAAGCATTCTTAAAGTTACATAACTACGGTATAAAAATTTACTATTGTAATTAATCTGTTTGCCCAAACCAACTCCAGTAACTACGCATGCATGCATCATCGTATTTGAATTTAAAACACGTAATGTTAAAAACGGTTTCTCTTTTTGCGGTTTTGAAATAAACCATTGACCCGAATAACGTTAAAACCTGTATTACATAAAGGATTGTGACTACGGTTTTGTGAGTTTAAGTTTATTTCCTGAATTCTTTTTATAGAACTAAAAAATTATTGAAGTGTATATTTAATTAACACTATTATTTGTGAAATCACAATATACAGGGTATATCTATGTTTATCCTGTCCATTTAAAATAAATTTTCCCATTTTCCATCCGGTTTCTATTCAACGTAACGCGAACTCGTTACAAACCTAATTTTTATTTTCTAAATTCATGCACTTGTCATTTTATAAACAGCCAAACTTACATTCCGCCATTTTGCCGTAAGGAAGTATAGATTAAAATTTAGTGACTATAATCTATTTAGGTTACAAATATGATTTTTGTTAAAATGTTTTTTACTTTACAGGTAAGAAAACTGTTATAAGAATTTCTTTGAACACTATATGTATGGTACAGCGGGTAAGTGCTATTTTTAGATTTTGTGCGTTTTTCGTAGCTAAGGGCATTTAGTAGCGACAGGTTGTACTGAAACCCTGATGCTCAGTAGAGCTCATATGCACAAGTAAATTGATATATTTTGCTATTATCGCAACAGACTGTTTGCACAATAACAGTCGCAAAGCAAATTAAGCGCCTACTTGATACACCTTCTGAAATATTATACCAATTAATAGGACCCTGTCCTTCACTAACATATACCTGCAAAATAAATAAAAATGCATTAGTAATACAATGTATAAAAATTTGCCTTTTAATCGTATTACCGTTACTTTCATAATTAAGTTTTGAGCTACTCAAAAATATATCATATATAAATTAAAGATCAATTTAACTAAATGTTATAATGATAAAGTCAAAGTTCTTATCTACAAGTTATTAGTTCAAGCAATTAAGACTACTTCTTAATTTTTAGATTCAAGATCAATTAAATTAATTTAGGTTTGTTTAAAAATTACTCTCATTTTAAAGCAATTCCAAAAATATAGACATATGGATTTAAATAAAGTTAAATGGTACGATTCACATGTGTTCACTTTCTCTAAAATATGTTACCCAAGAAACAAATACTTGATATACAAATTATTAATATAAACACCTATAATACACAATTTATGATATAATAAGGTAACATACGTTGAAACTTGGATTACAAGTGTGGTTTTGAACAAACAAGATATGGGGTTTTTACTTATAACAATTCAAAATAAGATGTGCTTGTACTACCTCTAAGTAAAACAAAGGAATTTCTCTTAAAAGCAAAGCTGCAGTTTTCATTTTGACACTTAAATTGTAAAAGTAATAATTATTAGACAATATTTTTGATTATATTCAACACTGTTAATTTTGTCATCATTTCAAACAACCACAACTTCATCAATAGACATTAATTTGAGTTTAGAACTCACTTTGAAGAGATTACTTCATAACCAACAGCAATCTTTAGATATCTCATTAAAACTCTGCAAACCTTTTTCAAAAACGAATACAGCGTATCTTCTACTATCTATTCGCCTACAGCAAACAATATCCAACTTTAAAACCTATTGTTTTAGAATTTGTACATCTAATGAACGTTAGCTACAAATAGAATGAACCCTACGAAACTTATAAAAGCTTCTAGAACTGTAGGACTTGCTTTATTTCAGCATATCAAACGTGACTAACTTTTAATTTATTGACTATCCGCATTTAGTATAAATCTCCATAATTAAATTACTTCTTGTTTGCTCCATAATTAAAGCCAGTCTTGTGTTTACGCTGAAAATAATCTTATCTAGTGTCAATAAAATTGTATTTTCTACTTATCATTCACAAAAATACACGCGTCTTTACATCTCTGCGAATAATTATAAGGCATACTCTATTACTATCCTCTCTCCCACTCTGCAATTTTATAAAGCATCTTGCACCGACAATTTCACAACACGTCTTCAACAAGATGGTCAACAATCTTTCCTGTTTGTTATTAAATTGCTTTCTCTATCAGTGCGCACGCGTTATCTTTATGCGCGTATCAATACAGAGCAATTAATTGCAATCAACACAGACATTGACCGACAGACTAAAACTGACACAATAATTTTCTAATAAAACTTAAAAGAAATAAGCTTTAGATTTATATGGCCAATGAACACACAAATACTGCAGGGCAGCTAAATTTTAAGTACTATTCAAAAATGACAAACTTCAAGGGAATATAAAATCCAAACATTAATTTCACCTAGAAGCAAAGACATTACAAATTACAATAAAATTACTCAAATTAGTGTATGATCACTAATTACTATCGAACTTGAGTATCACTGATATGATATTTGGATAGCAAGTTTTTGTCAAATGTTAGCCCTAATATTTTAATATTAGCAGTAAATGAGTTTTTACGTCATCTAGCACAGGAAATGGATCCTGGTTTTAATTTTGTAGCCACAAAAGTAAACGCATTTGTTTTTTTCTGCCGATAGTTCAAATCCGAGAAGGTTAGCACTTTTTTATATTTTATTAATAGCTTCATGCAGTCACTCGTAAACCTTTCGTGCCCTTCCAAGAGTAAAGGGTGGCTATATCATCTACCTACATAGAGTTTGGATATTGCTTCAATAATAGTGTTCACTGCTATACAGAAGAGAGTTACACTTAGTGTAGATGCCTTTGGAACCACATTTTTTAGCATAACTGACTTTGAAAGGGAGTTTTCAACTTTCACTTGAATCCTTCGTTGCTGAACGATGTTTCTTATAAATTTAGGTTATTGTCCCCTTAGTCCTAACTCATGTAATTTTTTGACAGCATGGTTTTTCCAAGTGCGATCGTATGCTTCAAAACTGTCAATATCACAGCTACTACGTTTTAGAGATCTACAAAACTATTTTGAATGGAGTTCTCTATTATTGTGAGTTGATCTCTATTGCAATGATATTCACGAAAGCCCATTTGTGATAATAAATTGTTCTTTTCCAGAAGCCTGGTTAATTTGTAGTTGACTATTTTCGCGAGAAGCAGCTTACTGACGCAGTTTGAATCTTTGGCTGGAGAAAAGTTTAGAATGTTTTTGAGGTTTAGAAATTAGTTACAATTGAGTTTTCCACTTTACCGAACGCTGTTGGAAAACTTTAATAGAGAACCTTTTTTTTTTAGTAAAAGATGGTTGAACATTTCATACGTAATCTTGTCTTAACCTGGAGCACTTTGTTTAAGTGTTATAATGCGCATTGGAGATCTGACACTGATAGGTCTACATTGTATTGAGATACACTTCATTTTATTTATTTCCAATTGTTTGCAATGATGGATAGTCTTCATTGAAGCGTTCCAGACTACTTATTTTTCGGAACAAACTTATTAACTTGTTGGCTCGCTCTTTTTCTTCCATTAAAATGGCTCCCGCTACTTCTAGAAATACGGTAGTGTTCAAACATTAAACTATAAACATATTTTTTCTTACCAATTCTTTTTGGTGATAATTGCACGTTTAGCAAGTGCTCGTTTGTGTTTAAGTTTGATTACACGATTTTAAGCAGGGTTTTATTTGAATGCTTTTAAAGCTGTTTTCTATTTTTTAATAGCTTCCATCCACTACCTCATCGTTTCACCATGGAATTATTACTCTTTTAATTTAGTTATATGTTGTTGCATTGTCAGTGTCGTCATATTGCAAAGGAGGTAACGTGTTAACAAACTTTCCACACTTCGCTTTGTTGTATCACCTTCTTTTCCTATGCACCTTTGGTTATGCTCCTGCAAAGGAAATACGGATCGGCAAATGATCGAAAAAAAAATTCTTCTAGGACATTCCATTTGCAGAAGTGTGCTAATTCTGGTGAATACGTAGAAAGATCTATGATAGGAAAAGAACACGATTGTGAATTAGCATATGCACTACCAAATCGTTGGTGTTGATTATGATTTCTAGGTGTTTGACCGATATATCTGACCGGCTCGATTTTCATAATGGTTTATGGCACTTAAAATCGCCTAGTAGCAAAGAGGGTTGCAAGTTATTGTAAAAAAAAGTTTTGGGATTCCGTAACTATTGGTAGTTTGGTAAATATGTGTTTCAAATTGTAAATTTAGTGGGTTTAAAAAACTGTAGTGCATGTGTCTGAAGGTTGGTTGTAATATCATGTACATGTATTGGGATATCGTCTTTTAACAGGATAGCTACGCCGCCCATAGTTCTTAACGTGGAGGGAATATCTTTACGATAATCTCTGTAGCCATTTGGTGAAAACATAGTGTTTGATTCAAAATGAGTTTTTTGTAGACAAATGCATGTCGGTGCTGTTTCGGCTAGTAGTATTTGTAGCTCATTAACATGTGAAATACAACCATTACAGTTTCATTGTAGGATAAAGTTATACGTGAGAAGGTTTTTTTGATAGAAGAAACTAGTCAGAGGTACCGTCGATGTAATAAGAACTACTATTATTCAAAGTTCTGTAAAGCTTTATCTAAATTTGATTTAAGAGGCTTGCTTGCTGGTTAACCTCACTTCTTGTTTCGTTTATTGAATTCAGATTCTTCAACAATATCTATAATCTCTTAGAGGTAGTGGTAGAACAATTGTAGGTTTGGATGCTGTTTCGAAGATTTTTCTATACTAACTTTGAGTGATGCTTTTGTACTTTCACATTCTATTTCACTATGTTGTGTATGGTGGCTGCAATGCTTGAGTGTTTCTGCTTGTTATACAATAGGTTTATAAATTGCAGGTCAAGATCTCGAACATGCGTTTTCAGTAAGTTTGGGATAGTATCTTGGTTTCGGGATTAATTTCTTTGTGATTTGCTTCAAATCGGTCGTTTGTGTTTTGGTAGCATGGGCAAAAAATACAGGCAGGTGCGTTTTGAAACTGCTTTTAACTCGATATCTAGTTTCAATAAAAATTATCTTTTCGACGTTTTCATTTTTTATATTACAATTTCCTCATTAAAAATTAGATAGTTGGTTGATCTTGCGGAGTGTTGCCCTATACAATTTACACAGGTGAATAGAATTACGCATTCTCCGCCGTGTGATGCGCGGCATATTACTTCGTCCTGACTTTTACTGAATAAGTGGCAAAAACACTGACATTGTGCCAGTAGGTAAGGACGCACTGGCGAAATTGCGTAAATTTCAGTTTTAATTTTCTCTGGAAATTTAGGAACATTGAAGGTTGTATGAAAGAAGCAGTTTCTGTTAATGCTCGATCATTTTTAATTACTATGAGTCGAGCATCAATTACCTTATGTTTTTGCAACTTTTTTTAAATTTTTACGTTGCAGTTTAAAAGATCTCTACTGGTCACAACTCCTTCGCTACAGTTAAGTATTATCTGTAGAGCAACTTTGATATTTGGCCCGTGGAACTTTTCAAGTTTTGGAAGTTTATTAAACATATCTCCTGTAGAGCATATAAAAGTGGATCGTGTCTTTTTTAAGCAGTTATTACTTTTCTAACTTTTCTCAAAATAATTTTTTCTATCAAGAATGCATATATTAGAGAGAGAGAGAGAGAGAGAAAAGAGAGGGAGGAGAGAAGGAGACAAAGAGAATGACGCAATAAATGATTGAGGAAGTTGGCGAGGTAAAATCTACCTGAAAAGGACACTATCGACTTTTATAAAATGTTCTACTGGAGAGAAGATTAATAAACTTTTAAATATTTAAAAATTCTACGAGCCAAGTTAGTCCTCCAATAACACTAAATAGCAGTGAAGGAGTTATGACCTGTAAATTTCTTTCTAACTGCATCATAAAAGTTTAAGAAAAGTTGCAAGAATATAACGTAATTGATGCTTGACACATAGTAATTAAAATGGACGGGATATTAATAGCAACTGCATCTTTTATACGACCTTCAATGTGCCTAAACTCGCTTCACTCTCAATTTGAAGAGTGTGCCAGGTTATTGTTAGGTCTGTTACCAAGTTGCCGACGCTCAACAGCAAGCAGAGCCACACAACCCGGTTTATCCCAAACATTATTGTTGATTTTCCATAGATTAAATCAATTTGGTATTGGAGAACCCTGATATGAAAACGTATTAAGGCGGCCTCCTTTAATACAAGAACTATAAGCGCTTTGCGACTTCCTACCCTTTATCACACTTGATAGTGCATCCCACCGGTACAGCTAACACCTTGAGAAGAGAAATTTTATTAAGAGTTTACTCCCTTAGATACATAGTTTTTATTTCAAGCCAACCTGAGAAAACTGAGTGCAGCTCTTCACTGTGAACTACTGTCTCATGGGCAGAGGCTTTATATTGCGCTTAACACATCCTTGATCTGACGATCTTGGATTTTCGGAAAATATAAAGGTAGGTTTCGTCGTCCTAGAATACTGTAATAATCAGAAGGGGTCTGAAAACCAAGAGTCGGATCACTATAGTGCTTCCCAATAGGACAGCAAAATATTGAATGGTACAGGTTAGCGTGTGTATGATGTAAAGCCACGCGCGAATGTGTGTTATAGGTTCAGGAATTAAACTGGAGTGTGTGTATGTATGTGCGTGTGCGCGTGCGTGCAAATGCGCGTGCGCGTGCGTGTGTGTATGTGTATGTGTACGTGCTTTGAGCTTGTGTGAGTACGTGATGTAGCAAAGACATTAGCTCTATGTAGATGTATGTTTTGTGGAATCTACATAACTTATTCGAATTTGCAATTAATCAACTTGCTCTTACTTTAAGCAAGCACCTCTAAGGTATGTGTACACCAACACCATCAAAATTAGTATACTACGGTTTGAAAGCGCAGTTTTATGAAGAGTGCTTAGCTGTGTTTTGGATCATAACTAACATATTAAGAGGAAACGGTTTTTATAACAGTAGTATTCGAGTTCGATGCAATAACAGTAAAATACGTAGTTTAGTCTGTAGGAAATTTAATTAGTAATTAGCACTGTACCGTAGCTTGCCACAGATTCTGTTCTTACAAATAAATTATTTTTCTACGTTAGAACCGGATAATTGCCATTTTATACAGCCCCTTACTTTGAACCATCGAAGCGTTTTCTTTCAAATAATGACACCGACTATATTTAATAGCAATTTATTTTCAGAAATAAGATCTTTGTAACGCTTTGTAACCTATTACGAGTGCTTGTTTACTACAGTAAGCATCTGGGTTCTTAAAATAAATCTATTTTATTGTTGAGGGTGAAGTGAGTACTACTAACGTAAATTAATGGGTCATGTCAATGCTGCTAACATTTATATTTAGTGTTTCTACCATATCATTAGAATTCAGTCTTAAGAGAATTCAGTTGTTTTGCATATCACAAGCACATTTAATTACAAATTTTGTTGTTTAAATGCACTTTAAATCTTATACTATGTAACACGTTGCGGTACGTTACCCATAAATTAAATAGGTAAAGAAAATGTTGTGCATTGAATAAACAACTTAAATATGTATGATAGAACTCATCAATAATTATTATTAATTAAAAGGGATATTTCAAATTTTGTTTTTATAAAAATGATTCATAAAATAGGGCATGTTATTACTTCCTTCAAATACATTTTATGCATCCAGGACGGTGACTTAATTATACGCAAATGGAAAAATCTCAGTATGACAAAACACTGCGTATGCATTTGTAATAAACAAGATAATTTACAATATAGAGATATTGTCCATCTAGACCACCAATGTCATAAAAATAAAACCATGTGGCACCAACAATGTGCACTACATACATAGTTAACGTGACAATAACCTTTATTCCGCGTAAATTAAAAATTAATGCATTGTAGTATCGGATGCTGACCGCAATTAATAAGATTTTTATGGTAGGAGAAATATGAGCAGTCAGTCACTCCGGAAAAAATTAATTAATTATTTCCAATCAGTTAATTAGAAAATGTCAAAATGTTATAGTACGAGCGAGTAGTAAAAGAGGACGGAAAGTTGAAAGTGAACGAAAAAAATGTGATTGGATTCCCGCGGGGAAGAATATCTGGCGGGGGACATGAAGTCGAAATACGCTTGCAATTGGGCACTAAGTTTACACATGCGGTCGGGTGTGGATAAAATGTCATGACGACCGTAGTTAAACAGGGTTTAGGACTTGGATGTAAACTCATTAATTTGGAAATTTGTGTTGTTCAGTTAAGAAAGCTGTGTTAGTTGGAACGAAGCATGTTAGCTGAAAGGATCAAAGGTTAAAATGTCAATGGTTGTTAGATGTCCTGAACTTGAACTGTGTGTAGAATGAGCGTTAATGTTTATATGTAGTGATTTTGCACTTGTGGAATAAAACAGTTAATAGTCGGTATTTAAATAATAGGAGTTTAACTAAAGTAAAGGTAATTATATTGTTGGGCGAAATTAGAGATAGAATAAGTGTATATCTATTTCAAAAGTAAGCCTTGTTGGTGAAATGTTGTTAAAAGAGTAAAAATCAAGTTTCTCTAATAGACATTGGAATGCTTTAAAAGTTGGTAGTGCGATATGTTCTTCAATGTATTGGTATAACGGACACATATATATATATATATATATATATATATATATATATATACCTTCTCCTGGCTACAACTTTTACTTTTGCTTGTTTACTCCACCCCTCCACCCTTTTATTTTTATTTATATAAATATATGTGATTATAAACTTTACTACTTTATTTATTTAAACAAAATTTGCTACACGACTTTTGTCGTCGTCCTTAATTTTTTAGTATTCGATAAATGACTGATATTCGAGGTGCTTTAGCAACGTTTGGTTGGTTATCTATTTACTGTTTACTATATATTATGCCTCGACTATATGAAACCTTAATCTCAGGGTGTTCACCTTACTCACCGTGAGTTCAATCGTGAGTAGATGTGCATTACCCAACCAAACTGCACACTCGATTGTTTTACCACTTTTTTAATGCACTGATTTACTATATATGCCAAATTTTAACAGATCAATGTTGCTTGGTGCCAAATTAATTTATGTATACTATTTATGACTTTAATTTTGACGTTTTAAGATATTCACGGTACTTACCTGAATTATACCGCGCTGAAGGCCTTCTTTTACTGCTGGCTCAAGATCGTATTCACCGTACGCACCTTCACAAGGATTCTCAATCGAAGTTCACTTGCGTATCGCCTCCAGGTGTTCTTAACCAATTTCGTTGACCCCAAATCTGAAATAATTTTACCCCAATTTAGAATTTAAAAAAAACCGTTGTATCTACTTCCCCTGCGTTAATTCTTCCTCGTAGTATACTGCTCTCCTGTTTCCCTACTTCGTATTCCAATTAATCCGCTCCTTGCTCAATCCAAATCAATCCAGCCGTCCTATTTTAAATCAATCCTTGTCCTGCTATTCCTTTAATAACCACACGATGTCCTTACTGCCGTTAGTCTGCTCAAATCACTCCAAAAATTATCAATATCGTCGTTGCCTTCTATATCCACTCAAATCTCCTACTGCCGTTTAACCAAATCTTCCTAAATCCAACACCAATCTTGCTCAAACCTAAATAATCGTCGCTTTTCCCGTCGCACTAGTAACCACTCTAAATCTTCTTTAATACTCGTTGCCTTTATACTCTCGATGCTTCTTATTACTCTCACTTTACTAAATTAGACTCTTTAATTCACAAAAAACTTTTATTTCAATAAATATTTGTACAACTTTTAACGCAGGTTTTGTAAAACACGTCTTTATCTGAACATAATCGAAATTCGAATTTTTATTTATTTCGCTAAGCGATAAGATCAACAACCTTAGCTTACTTGAATTACAATTCTTAAACATACAATATCCAATAACAATTCATCTTTCCTTTCGTGTCCAAAATACCTTCACTACAGTCTTTATAATATTCTTAATTACTACTATTGGTCCAAAAACACTTCACAATTCTCCAATAACCTTTTATATTTCTATTCACTTTTAATTTTGATTTTACAATTCGTCCAAAAGTTGATTCTATTAAAAGAAAAGCCAAAATAATTTACACACGACCTGGACGCTTTGTTGGTTGCAGATATCCATAAATGCGTTCGGCTTTCCGACGGCAAATGTACTTTCACTGGCTCATAAAATATCAACTCAGTATAAAACCTTAAGTACCGTGCATTGTATCAACGTCATAAAGTCATGTTGTCTACCTTTTGGCACATATGTTTCAAACTAAAATGGTACATACTTTAGCATATGTAAAGTACAGCAAAATATAGTTTTTAAATTATTAGATCTGATATATTAATCTTGTTGTTTGGCATACACCCCTTTTAACACAAATCTACCCTTAGAAGCCTTGTACCCCCCCCCCTTACATAATAATATATATATATATATATATATATATATATTGTTGTGATACTGTAGCAATACCCCTATGCCCTCTTTTTGGGAATTAAAAGGTAAACATCTTTAATCTCTCAATTTTTAATTTTTAATATATAATTTTAATTGCGTCGGCTAGCTCAGTTTTGAATTACGCACGGAGCTTGCGACAATACGACAAACAAAGCATTTAAACCTACCATCTACCTTTCCTTCCTGTTTTAATCATTAAACCAAAACACCATTAAGCACAAATTATTATAATGTTTTCAAAAATATTTACAACGTATGAAATGGTTGAAATTTTTAACTAGAATTTTCTTCTGTTAACTGAATAAAAATTTTAATAATTACTATTCCTAAAAATGATGAAAAAAGTCAGCAACATTCCCATTATTATTAATTATCAACTGAAGCCTGATGAACGTTCATTTAACCTCTTTCGTTATTTACGTAATTTACAACTTACACTAAAAAAAAATAAATCTTGCCGACCCCTCACATAAATTATCATGAAAGCAATTTTTAAAGTATTTAAATCAGTAATATTTAATTAAATGTTAAATCTTAAGTTATTCAGTCTAGCAAAATGCAATGAAATATCCACAAATAAAATAATAAAATAATAAACATTCAGATTGGCTAACCTGTTGTTTTTCAGCTTAAATCAGTCTCTGGTCCAATCGTTGTGTGCACCCCTCATACCATCGCCTTAAATACACTAGCGTACTCCATTAAATTCCGTGACCATTAATTACACAAGCCAACAAAAATATTTTTTTTGAAAACTTTTTTCACGTTAATAGGTGATGTTTATAGATTTTTTTGAGCTGAATCCAAATCTGGCCTTGGTTTTTGTATCACGCACAGTTTTGAGCAATCTGTTTTTAATGATATAGTATAAAACCACTATAGTACATAGGGAAATTAATGAAACGCTATGTTAAATCATAAGCATGGTTTGTATTTACAGTAAGCTATTTAAAACAGTGACCTAATGTGCCATTATAGGTTTATATTGATATTACAGGTTTCACTTGTCAGCTGCAGTTGGTTTATACTTCCGTTCTCTTTTTTCTTTGAAGCTTCTTATGTAGCTTTTTCTTCGGTGTGTTGCTTGCTGAACTTCACGGTGAAGTGACCAACAATAGTCCCCCATCATGTTGGTGTTCCAGCGGCCCTGGTAGCGTTTTTCCATCACTTTAATGTCTTGGTAAAAACGTTCGCCTTGCTCCTCGCTAACATCTCCCAAATTGTCCGGGAAGTAATCAAGGTGGCTATTCAAAAAGTGAACTTTCAGGCTCATCAAACATCCTAAATTTTTAAACTTCTTTAACATGTTAGCTACAATAGAAACATGTTCTGGATCTTTTTTATTCCCCAAGAATTTTGTAACGACTTGCTTGAATGATATCCGTGCTTCTTTCTCATTTACGGTCATTGTGGATTCAAAGTTAACGTCAAACATCATTTTTCTAATGTCAGGTCCGACAAAGACGCCTTCTTTTAGTTTAGCTTCTGAAAAGTGTGGAAACTTTTGACTGAGATACTTAAAACACGGTCTATCTTTAGGCAGAGCCTTAACAAACTGTTTCATGAGTCCTAATTTTATATGTAGAGGTGGTAGGAGCACGTTTCTTGGATCTACAAGGTTTTTGCGTAGAATGTTCTTCTCACCTGGGTTTAAGGACTTCCTCACAGGCCAGTTCTTTCTGCACCAATGTTGATCCCTAGCCCTACTATCCCATTCGCACAAGAAACATGGAAATTTGGTAAAACCAGCATGCTGACCAAGGAGCATGCATGTTACTTTTAAATCACCACATATCAGCCAACCATGAGCAGAATAGTCTATTTTATTCAACACTATTTCTAGATTTTCATAACTTTCTTTCATATGTACAGAATGGCCAACAGGTGTAGATGCGTACATGTTACCATTGTGTAATAAAACTGCTTTTAAACTTGTTTTGGATGAATCCATAAACAGCCTCCAGTCTTCCTTTTTGTATTCAATACCAAACTCGTTCATGAGACCAGAAATGTCTGAGCAGTACACTAAATTACCTTCTTGTTTAAAATACTTGGAAAATTGCTGCTCTCTCTTTCTATACACATGAATGCTGGTTCCAATGGCTAACAAGTTCTTTTCTTTCAGTCTAGAGCCAAGCAATTTAGCCTTTTCTTTAGTCAAGCCCAGATCCCTAACCAAGTCATTAAGCTCGATTTGTGTAAACAATTTAGGCTCTACATTTTCAGTAGTACAATGGAATTCTTCATCATCTTGTTCATTTGACTCGGATTGCACATCAGAAAGTACTTTAATAGAATTTAAATCATCTGGTGGTTCAGGGACCGGTAAATCTACACTGTGCCCTACTGGTCGGATGGCAGACGGAAGATTAGGATAGCTTATTACCTTCTTGTTTTTTGAGTTATGACCAGTAATATCAACACTGCAAAAATAGCAATCATCAGAATGATTTTTCGGCTCCTCCATATCATAGGAACAGCAAATCTAAAGGTTTTCTCTCCTTTTTGACCATTTTCTTAGATCTTCAACACAAACATAACATACCTTATGTGGTGCCCAAGATTTCTCTGATCACCAAGTTTAGTTCCAAAATATGATAGATAAACCTTTTCACAAATTCTGTAATGTTTCTTTGGTGTTTTTAATCACAAACTCACCACAAATATAACAAAAACTGTCAGCAGAGTTTTTACAACCGCGATTAGACATTTTACTGAGCACACGTACTAGAAACGTTAAAGTGAGAGGTTAGGTTGACAGTAAAGAAAACACCAGCTGTTTGACCAGCAAATGTTTTTTGGCAGTGCTACCAACATCATCTACATCCATTAGACCTACTTTTCCAATTTACTTATAAATATTATAATACTATAAATCTGTTTAAATTCTTTAAATATCGCTAAACGCAAAAATCTCGAAAAAAATGCATTTAACTATAAGATGTGAAGAAATGGTAGGTGATTCAGTTTTTTAAGCATCATATTTGGATTCAGCAACCTAAAAAACATAATAAAAAGGTCATCATCATTAGGTCTTCAGTCCTAGAACTGGTTAGACGTGTACCATCATTGTTCCCTATTCTGAACTAACCTACAGATTTCCCTGAAATATGCACAGTTTGCATCTATAACTGTCTGATCTAGGTCTACATCTACCTCTTTTTTCCTATCTCTGCTTGTAATATATCACATACTATTCCCCAAAACTGCCTTAGAACGTATTCCGCCCTACTATTTCTCTTTTTCCCCAGATATCCTTGTTCCCATACTATTTCTGTAACTTATTTGTTATTATCTTTGTCTGTCCATGCTATCGTCCTCATACATCTGGAGCATTTCAAAAGACTGCTACCGTTTTTGTGTCTGCATTTCAGCCAACATTTTTTAACATGTTTCTATTTATACAATTGAGAGGATGGTTATTAAAGAAGTGTGCGATTGCATTATTGAAAGGCTTAAGTAGTCGTTTTTTTTTATATTTATTTTGAGGGGGAAAATTCATTATGATTTAAGTTACCTCTTTGGTAGATTTTAACATGGTTCTGAGGCGACTCTATGGCGGGTTTACACTTGTAAGATACCACTGTTATTCTATGAAGATTGTATATGGATCTGAGGCGACCCTATGGCGGGTTTACACTTGTCAGATACCAATGTTGTTCTATGAAGATTGTATATGGATCTGAGGCGACCCTATGGCGGGTTTACACTTGTCAGATACCAGTTGTTCTATGAAGATTGTATATGGATCTGAGGCGACCCTATGGCGGGTTTACACTTGTCAGATACCAATGTTGTTCTATGAAGATTGTATATGGATTTGAGGCGACCCTATGGCGAGTTTACACTTGCCAGATACCAATGCTGTTCAACGGAGATTGTATATGGTTTTGAGGTAACTTTATTGTGGATTTATACTTGTCAGATACCAATGCTGTTTTACAAGGATTGTTAATATGCTTATTTTTATGTAATTAGTTATTTTATGTATAAATAGAAATCATGTATGTAGGCTGTATTTCATGTTAATATTGCAAGGAAAATCCAGGAAAAACTTGCAATGCTACCTAGATATTGTGGGCATTTGATTTTCATTTGTTATTTCTTTTAGTAATGGAATCAATTGTTTACTGAAAGTCACGGATTCGTTTGCAACGCAGTTATTTTTATGTAGGGTTATATAGGCAGCTTCTTTGATTTTGCGTTTTGGTGGTTTTCTTCTTTTCTTCTTTTCTTCTTTTCAGGAGTATGTGTATTCAGCTCGTTCCCTTTCTATTGTTTTCTAATTTTATACCCTATTTTACCGAGATTCAGTGAAGGAGGTTAAGCAACCTGTGGCTACCAAGATCCCCAACACTTAGACATTTGCCGAAATAATGGTTTTCTAGTAAATCCTTTCACACACTTAACATTATTCGAGAATATTGCACAACCAATTCTTGTAGTTACTTATAATAATCATCATGTTTACGCACAGTTATCTTTTCGTCATTAGTTTATCCATCTTGGGATTGGTTGGATGCGTACCTCCATTGATTTCTATTCTGGGCTAGCCTACACATCTCCCTGAAACCTCTACAGCCTACATCTTTTACTATCTGTGTGCAGTAGTCTAATCTAGGTCTGCCTCTTCTTCTCTTTTTCCTATCTCTGCTTCTAAAATATTCCGCACTATTCCCTCATGCCGTAGTATGTGGCCTATCATCCTATCTCTCCTATTTTTACCGTTTTCCACATATTTCTTTCTTCCCTACCATTTTAGTACCTCTTCGTTCTTAACTTTGTCTGTCCATGATATCTTCATCATACGCCTGTAACACCACATTTCAAAGGCTTCTACCTTTTCTTGTCCGCTTCTCCTACTGTCCAGGCTTCACAGCCGTACAGTGCTGTGCTCCACACATATGTTTTAAGCAATCTTTTCCTTGTTTCTATGTTTGTGGTCTTTGAGCACAATAGTTGCTTTTTCTTGTTAAATGTAGCACGACCTTGTGCTAATCTTTGTTTTATATCTTTTGTGCTTTTCCCATCTTGCGTTATTTGGCTTCCTAGGTAGCAGAAATCCTTAACCTCTTGTAAGTTCGTGTTAAATACTTGTATTCTTGTTTATGATTTATTTTTCCCACCTTTGCAAACTAGAACTTTAGTTTTAGTTTTGTTAATTTTCATACCGTATCTCTCTGTTAGAACCATTTCCATTTCATTAAGAGCTGCTTCTAACTCTTCCTTGCTAGATGCTAATACCGCTATATCATCTGCAAATCTAAGCATATCAATTTTTTGTCCCTGCATAGTAATTCCAAATGTCTTTCTGCATTTGACAGTATTCATTGCCTCTTCTATGTACAAGTTAAAAATCAATGGGGATAGGGCACATCCCTGTCTCACCCCTTTCCTAATGTTTACTTCTCTACGTTCCTGCTCTAATTCTATTACTGCTGTTTGATCTTTGTATAAGCTATGTACTATTCGTCTATCCCTATAACTCATTCCAATCCTTTTGAGTATTTCAAACATTTTTTTCCAATTTACATTGTCGAATGCTTTTTCCAGATCTACAAACCCTATATACATGCTTTCCCCTTTTTCTATTGTTTTCTCCATTATCACTCTCAGAGCTAAAATAGCCTCCCGTGTTCCCCTGTTCCGCCTAAACCCAAATTGGTCTTCTCCTAGT
Source organism: Platerodrilus igneus (assembly GCA_036346225.1). Taxonomy (NCBI): domain Eukaryota; kingdom Metazoa; phylum Arthropoda; class Insecta; order Coleoptera; family Lycidae; genus Platerodrilus; species Platerodrilus igneus. The sequence continues at coordinate 6,042,102 of JARFIW010000639.1, forward strand.
ATTTCTTCAGCTCGTTTTTCCATTCGTCTTTGCACAATTCTAGTTAATATTTTTGACACGTGTGCTGTCAAACTTATTGTTCGAAAATTTTCACATCTATCCGCGCCTTTCTTTTTTGGTATAGTTACTATGATGCTACATTTGAAATCTTTGGGTATCTCGCCTGTCTCATACATATTGCTTACAAGTTGGAAGAGACGTTCTGTTACTGCTTGTCCAGCGGCTTTTAGAGTTTCTGCTTGCACCTTATCTGTACCCGGCGCCTTACCATTTTTCAGACTCTTTAATGCTAATTCAAACTCGTCTCGAAGTATAGGATATCGCAAGTCATCATTTTCAATGTCTGATTCCTGTTCTAATGCAGTTAGTTCCTCTCCTGCATATAAATTCCCTATATATTCTTGCCATCTACTAACTTTCTCTACGTTATCTATAATGACGTTTCCTTTTACCCAGAGAATGCCATCATTTTATTATAATTTAGGTACGCTGTGTACTTGGGAGATAATGTGGTGGTTTCCCGTTGCCTTCCACATCGCGGTAGTGTGTCTTAGACTGCCATACCGACCCCTATGGTCTCTGCCAATCTAAGTACCGAAAGAGCCGCTGCCCTCTTTCGGGGACCTGTCTTAGTCTGGTTCCTCACTAACGACCCTACTACTTTGGTTGGACCTGTAGTTTGGCTCTTTAGCTCATTAGAACACGCAAGCCATTTCACCTGTTCTAGTAATTTAGAACTTCGGCAAGGTGCAGGTCCATTCGAAATGGAATAAAAAGGTATATTCATTAAAAAAGTTTTTTCATCGTTGGCCTGTGTTATTGAAGTAAATGCATGTTGCATAATCGCTTCGGCATTTATTTAAACTTGATCCCGTATTTATGTAGACTGGACTCCAGTAATTATTTAAATTTGTCTCCCGTAATTGATTAAAGCTGTCTTCTGTAATAATTTAGACTTGTCTCCAGTGATTCTTTAGAGTCCTTTTTATTAAGGTTAATATTAGGATTTACATTAAAACAACTTTTATTTACTTACGTTTTTCTACTTAAGGAGAAAACGACACCCAGCAATTTTTCCTTTCAGTGGTAATGTTTTACACTTCACAATTATTCACTTTACGTGGATATTTTTGTTTTCACAGACGTGAACTATACTTTACTTCATTATGAACTGATTTGTTTACAAATCTGGTCATATTTAAATGCACCGTCTATCTATTTACAAGCGCAAAGTTTGTTGTTTCTGTACAAACTTTCATACCAGGTTTTCGGATATTCCATAGTATTATTATTGTATATTAACATCAGGGATACCATTATTTACAACCCTGTTTTTAGTTTTTGTTTTGTTTTTGTTCCAGTTTTTGTCAGATTTTAGGTTTGTTAGATTGTTAGAGTTTGTTAGGTTTGTTAGATTTTTAGGTTTGTTAGATTTTTATTTAGTTTTTATTTAGGGTGAATCAACTATGAAGTAAGAATAAATTAGGAGCACGACTATTTTTCGCGTTTAAACCCAATGTAGTACCTCCGGGTGGAGCATTGGGGACGTGGCCGCAAGTATAGCGGCCCTAATTCAAATTATAATGTATATTAACATCAACGCGTTCCTCTTATTACGTACGATTTCGAGTTAGTAGCACTGATTCGCTTGGATTTTTATACTTCTAAATAACTAAACCATTGTTTGTTCTAATAAATTTGGTAAACTTTGATTTTGATTACCATGCCTCGCTTGTTTCCAATAAATCAGGTGTCGATTTTAATTGTCTAGTCACGTGACGAATACAATGTATGCATTAAATTATATGCGTTTTCTATCCTACGCATTATTAAACCTGCTTGTTTTAGTTGGGATTCTTGATGTAATAATGTTGCGTTATCCACGCGTGTCGCGTTTCAGCTTGCAATTATGTTATTTAACGACTTGCGGATTTGTTTTATTCAAATAAATCTTCAAAATATTTTTTTATTAACTGAGTTAATTATGATTATTATTTATATACCGGACATTGTGATTTACTATCCAGTCTAATTATCGTATTTCTTGTTATCTTCAGAGAACTATGTCGTTTTCTGAGCCCTTATGTATTTTATGTGGTGTGCGCTATACTCTTGGTCCTAACTACCCCTAAATGACCCTATTAACACAGCAATATGTATTTTATATATATATATATATATAACTTTGCCTAGCTAGCTGAGCGGAATTGACGGAGTTTTCAACATGAAATCATACAGCAGTATCACAAAGCATTTATACAGTTTGAAGTATTTTCTCTCATACAAAAGCATATAGAACATATACAACATCGTTTCTTTCAAACATACAATAATTTCTAACAAGCATTTATAAAAAAATGTTCCTGATCTTATTTTAAATTTACAGAAACAAATTTTTTTTTATAGATATTTTACCAGAATTTGTTTATTCCCACGCTTGTAACGTTTGTTTGGCCAAAAAAATCCTTGACAGATAATCTATTAAAAGGTCAGAGTATTTCGAACCCGGATCACAAACTTTCCTGTTAAAAATTCTTCACAATGAAAAATATTATATGATTAACACTTATTATTCTACCTTAAATTAAATACAAATACTTCAATATCCGTTAAAAATAACTCTAAAAGTACTGCTTGCAGAATCCTCAAAAACGCTTCTCGTAATAAAATATTTTCTTATTTTAAATTGATGTCCAAATCAGCTCAGAAGATTTTCCATAATTCAAATCCTCGTTGCAAATAGCAGTTACCAAAGTACTTTTTTTTTGTTAAATCTTCCTTTTGATTATTTAATAAAATTTTGAAATAGCGTTATATTGAAGAATATTCCCTCTTTATTGTAATTAATAAATTCATATTTTTAATGTAATTTGCGTTTAAAACATCACTTCTATATATATTGTAACAATGTAATTATTAAATTACAGCATGCTTACTGCATACTTCAAATATAATCCTCGCAAAGCAACAGCTCGCGACATATATCAAAATAACATTTCGCGATCGAAGTTAAGAATCAAATGAATCCCTGCTTTTAATAAACGCTTCCTTATATATTCAAATTTATCTATATCTAGAAGGTATAGTATGGAACATTATGATGCAAAGTTCCCAGAAAAACTCATTAGCGTCTAAAATCGTGGCGTATATTACCTCGTAATCTTGTTTCAGAAATTTTATCGTAAAAAGCTGGAATGATCTTTGACTGTATATAACTTGGAAACAACTAATATTAGTTATCTTTTGGGCCAAATTCTTCTTTAATCAGATCCGTTTGTGATTTCGAAACGATCACTGGATATTGTCGGAGGCTTTCACGGCCGGAGTCATTACAAATATTTATGGTTCCGGGTTGGGACTGTGTCATTTATAATTAAGGTCGACGTTTCGCCCACTTTTGTCAGGGTCTTCATCAGGACAAAAAAATAAATAAGTAATAAAATAAAAAGTAATAAAAAGATAATATAAAGTAAACAAGTGAAAGTGTAAAGAGAAGAGTTACTCCTGAACTATCAGACTCACCAGCCCATTCAAAGCCAAAAAGTGTCTTGTGGCAAAGTAGCTTTTGGCTTTTAGTGGGCTAGTGAGTCTGCTAGTTCAGGAGTAACTCTTTTCTTTACACTTTAACTTGTGTACTTAATATTATCTTTTTATTATTTTTTATTTAATTACTTATTTATTTTCTTGTCCTAATGAAGCCTTTTACAAAAGTGGGCGAAACGTCGACCTTAATTTATAAAATGACACGGTCCCAACCCGGAACTATAAATATTTATAACCAACACTAGATGTTCTGAATTAACATGCTCTTGTTCAGTACGAAGCTGTACATTTATGGAAATCCATTTTCTCTTAAAATTGAAAGTGACAAAACTGGTAGGGTACGATTCCAAATCTCATTCACGAATGAATTAATCAATTCGATACCTTTCTTTCAGGATTAATATCACTTACTCAAGTTGCATGTTACCTCTTTTGATAGTAATCACAAAGTGCTCTATAATTAGATATCTTCCCTCGGTACACGATTCGAGATTTAGTCGGCAGAATTCAGATTAATAGTGCAAAATAAAATCTCTTTGTGTCATCCTTTCCTCTGCCTAATGCATGTAGTAATATCTTACTAAAATCTTTAATTAGATCCGGTGGAAGGAACTGTTCATTTTTTTAATCGGCATAATTTTGTGTATAAAATTTTTTCCTATCAGGACGATGGTGTTATACGCGTTAGCATTATACATAGTTAATCAAAACAAATGAATCATAAAATTACATTTATTTAGAATACAAAGCTACGATAATGATTTCATTTTTAATCTTAAAAACTGAATAAAGAATTTGGCAGTCCGTGAGTATGAACAATATAAAATACAAAAATAATCCTTCCTTAGATCAAAAAATCATATAATTTAAAAATTATATTTCTAAAAGGAAATAACTATACCTCTATTGTTGGGATTTACCAATACAGAAACTGTTAAAACGAAATATGATTATACACATTTCAAAGGAACGTCACAACCTTCAGGTGTTTTAATTGCGTTAACGGTTTTATTTGGATCGAACACATATTCTTCACTTTTTCTTTATTATACATAATAGTATTTTCCTTGTAATGTTGCATATTCATTGCACCTAGCATTTATTTTGGAATTAACGAGCTACTTTCTTTAGTTTTACTGTCTGGCACATCTGGTGTTGGTAGCTCATTCAAGCACTTGGTGATGGTATTTTTTAAACGCTACGTAACATCTGCAACTAATTCGATAACCCAAGCTGATTCGATGATTCTAAATGACCAGTTGGATCATAATAACGCAGGGGTTCAAACTTGCTCAAAGATGTTGACTGCAAGAAACACGAAAGTTGAATAACGGGTTTTATCACCCACGTATTCCCCAATACATCTTATGGTAGCATAGATAGAAGTTATTTGCTGTCTTTCATCTTTGGTTCTTTATCTCTTTGTTTTAAAACATCAAATTGTAAACACTTGATTCCGACCCTTCTAAATGGCAGTCGTACAATTCCTCTGCTTATAGCTCTTTATGCCCTGACTACTCAACTTTGATACGCAACGTTAAATAGATAGAGATAAATAACAGAGCATCGGACCATGTACACGCGACTGCATCTCAATATCAGTGGCATGTACCGATTAACACCGGGTCATCCAATTTAAGCCGTGTAACGGAGTCAATGCTTACCTGAACTGGTCAATCACCAGCCAGTCAAAATAGGTGACCCAAAATAAGTCGACGATCCCTTGGTCCGTCGACGTGGTCTATCTTTGTAGGCAACAGCTCTACATGAAAATAAGACATCAATACTACTCAATATACGATCATAGGAGTATAAACAAGTTTTTAAGACTTAGCAGTATGTTTAAATTATTTTTCTTGATCTTTTTTTGGGAATTAAAAATGATTTTAAAAACTATGAGTTGTTTAATTCTCAAAGAAGATTAAGAAAAATACTAAACAAACCACAATAAACATACCAGGAGTACTTAAATTATTATTTACTCGCAAGACCTTATTTTGATTAATTTGAAATACATACCTTTTCACCTAGCAGGAAGAAAACGTTAGCTCTTTTAGTCAAATATAGGGTAATAGAATTTTTGGCACAGTGATTAATGTCTATTGCGCACACAAAAATACTGTTCTGCAGAATAATTGGTATATAAAAGTAGTGTATTCTTTGAACTAAAATTAAGTTCTAATTTCCTTCAGAGATTTTAAATTATACATCGTATTTGCAATACCATCACAATTTAGAAAGATCATTTATTGTCAGGCGGAATTACTTTGCACTTTTTTTTAATTTAGCATTGTACGGTTGATTATTATATGTCGCACCGTTTCTACATTTACTGAATCTTGTTTGAGTAATTCGAATAACATTTTCATCTCCTAAATGTTATACAATGCATGCGTATAATACCTCCTTTGTACTCGAAAGTTTCCACTGAAAACACAACACTTTGAATTGCCCACTAAAGCGAAAACGCATTAAGATCATAGCACGGTGAACTTCTACTTAACGACTTTCTCTCATTTGAAAAGGTTTGAGGCGTTATATCCGTATCAGACAAATTAATGCGGTTGCTCATTAATCATGAAAGTCCCCATAAGCATAGCGTATATCCTATTAAGCCCTTTCATTAAAGAATTTTATCAGCATGAATAACATCAACCCCTGATCTAATTAAAATACCTCTTTTAAATAAGAGCTTTAACGTTTTGATGAAAAAGCTATCAAGTTCTGGATATTACTTTCATTAGGAATTTTTAATAAAGAATTTCTGCTATCTAAAAAATCTGACAAAGTAATATGTAAGAACGTTGTTAAGTTTCTGAAGGGTTAATTAGAATGAAATGGTTAATTAGAACTTCACGAGATAAACCAAGATGAACACACAAGAAGTCTTTTTAGTCATGTGTCGTAATTGACGGTTATTAGTGGAATTCACTTCCCATTCGTTTTTTCAAGATTGGTTGAATCTCTTGGATGTTTCTTTGTGTATGTATTCTTCAAAAAGTAAAATAGACTGGTTAGTTTTACATCTTTATAACAAATGGTGTACTTATTATTAACCTAAGTATGTGGACGCATTTTTGTGTTTTGATTAAGTTGTACACTATTAGTGTCTAAATAAACTAATTTCCTAACGTGCGAAAGCTGATACTTTTAGTATAAATCCTTCAACTGTTCGGTTGTATTTGTATAATTTATTGTTCTCACTTGCTAGATTGTATACATTCCAATATCTACAAAGCTCTTGACTTAGTTTCACTTCATCCATGGACACTTTAAATGCAAGTTCACATTTTTATTCTATATCGCCATTGATTACTAATTTGACTTCTTTTTCAGTTTTGTTGCTTAGTTACGATGGTGAGTTACATTTCAGATAAACAAACGTGCGCGCGCGAGTGATTGAATGGAACGAACGTGTTTTCGGTGCTCGTGATAAATATATTGTTTCGGTTAATTAATAAGTATTCTTTATTATTGTGATATGGGTGGCATTAGCCTTATGTCATTAATTTCAAGGGGCTGTATAGACCGATAAGACAAACAAAAATTGTTAATAAACCTAGTGTCTAGAGCAAACGGTATAGCTACAAATGAGTACAAAAAAAAGTAATAACATTGTTTTAAAACCATCGCAGTGTTGACTAGATCACAAATATAACGTACAAGTACAACATGCTTTAAAGTAGACCAATTAAGTTGTAACTTGCAGCAAACTTAAATTAGTGAAATAGAGTGCATTTTTGCTACCAAACTAAATAACTCAAGGCACTTTAGAAATAAGTTTAAATTTTTTTCTAACATTCACATGTTTAGATAACGAAAACAAAAAACAATGTTTCATAATGCTAATGTGGTCGACTGTATTAGGTGTCTGATGTAATATTGCGTTGTTACAATTCAGTGTTTATGCAGAATACGATATCCTACTTTAAGTTGAATGACATATTTCATTAGATAGCTCGTAGCCGGGGTTAGATGTAAGTGTGTATTGGTGTTGTGTGTTTCACGTACATGCTTAGGTAATGCACTTAAACGCGGTGTTGGGACTTTTTTGTAATTGGATCTCGGTAAATGGAGTTTTTTCTTGTCGCGTTAGAAGCTTAATCAGTTATTTTTTGAAAATACGAAAACCCGAGAATTATACCACCAACGAACTTGCAGATGCGGTGGAAAATTCGAACACGTATTGTGAAATCATTTTAGTGCGTTGTATGATTCAGGATAGCACCTGCACACGCAAGCTGTCTCTTATATAACATATAGGTAATTAAGGTAATTAATTACACAAGGTAAGTTAATAAATACTAACGTATTATGGTTAATAACATGAAATAAAATAATAACTTAGACTCTTTTGCAAAGCCCAAATGATCATTACAAATCGAGAAAGTAATTGAAAGATGGAAAATATAAGGTTTTGGACAGACCTTGAATCTGTATCTTGGTTTTGCTGGAACCATGCTTATAGCCGTAATTTTGAGCGTAGCTTCCTGTCTATAACTGAAATAAGTCAAAAACTAGTCAATGTCAGATATGATTGACAAAAATGTCAAACGTAATTGAAAGTTAGGTTTATGTATAGTTGTGTACACGATCTAAATTTGTAAATTTCCCAATTGTCGTCATCGGTCTCGGTGGCGTAATTGGTAAACGCATGGTTCCGGCAAAACCAAGACACAGGTTCAAATCCTGTCCAAGACCTTATATTTTTCATCTTTCAATACTAGCTCGATTTGAAATAATCATTTGGGCTTTGCAAAAAAGTCTAAGTTATTATTTCATCTTATTCACTGTAATCTATATATATATTGCTGTGATAAGGGGTTGTTTAGGGGTGTACTTTATAGTAAAGGTCGTTTAGAAATGAGAAACAATCATAGGAAGCAGAAAACTGCATTTATTTAGTAAAAGAATTGAGAAATGGAGATAGTTTGTAAATAGTAAGCAGTCAACACCCTGTATATAAAGGATAAATAGTTTTAAGCGACGCAGATAGACATAAAAAGACGCATAGTTAGCGTAGGAATAAGGAAGACATGCAATAAGTAGATAGTAAATATTTAGCACCATGTAGATAAAGTTTTAGTTAATTTAGGTAAAGCGAGTAATGATATTTTTCAGTGGGAGCACGCGTATTTTATAACTAAACATAATAAAATGTAACTAATCACGCATTCAAAAGAGTTCCAAACAATTAGGTTAATACGGAGATAAGAAATAGAGCTTCGAGAAGCATAATGTAAATGCGTACAAGTAGTTAAGAACTTTGATAAAGAAAGGAGATTAAAAATTGCGTAAATAACATGCATATATGAAAATTAAAAGTCGAATTGCATCAGTTGTTTATGTACAACATGGAAAAGCAATTAGATTCGTCAAAACACCGCATGTTTGATAACGAAGCACCTGCGAGCAGGTCACAATTATTGGAAAGCATAGAAAATTACATCAGAAACTACTTTAAATGCAAATATTTGATTGGTTATAACTAGCGACGAGTTTGTAGACTATACCCACTGACGGAGTAAGAGATCAATGATATATTAGCAGGTACAGTGATAACGAACTCAGTTTTCAACTCAACAAAGGCCGAGGTGCGCCACTCTGAGACAAAGTGAGATACGTAATAATTTAAAGTAAAAAATTGTATAAGTGCGACTAAGATGGAATTTACAATTGCCGATTAAACAGCTTCCGAGTCCGGGGAGAGTAATACAATTTCCGAGTCCGAGGAGAGTAATACAATTTCCAAGTCCGGCGAGAAAAATACAATCTCTGAAACCGGGGAGAAAAATCCAAGTTCTGAAGCCGGGAAGAATAATACTACGATTTCAAGTTTGAGAAAAATAAGCGATATTCTGAGAATAGATGGTTTGGGGTTTGGGGAAATTGATATGAAGTAATAAGTCTGAATGAGATGACAATAAATTGGGGTGCATAAGTATAAGTTAATAATGGTAGTCCAGAGTGTGATGGCAACAATTTAAATGCAATGGTTCAAGCGTGTGGATAGACAATATTTCAAATGGGCATGTAATAATCCTGAATTGGGGGAAATTAATTTTTATTCAAATGGATGGCTTAATTCATGGGAAATACTAGCTGATTATGGATGCGTCAATGCAAAGGAAATAGACCAGGTTAGATTTTTAGATATAAGACATTATTTTTCTATATTTTTTTATTTGAATATTGAATTTGCTTGATATAACTGAATGTGAAAAAGTCAACAAAACAGAGGACTTGCATACGTATAAAGTGCGTGATATCATAAGAGGTTTTGATCGTTCCACACTTCTTTTATAAAGATAATAGGTTTTTTTGGTGACTTTGGGTTTTGATTAAAAAGTATATGATTTTTATAAATGAGATTTACAACATTAATTAATTGAAAAGTGTATTTTAAATAATCTACAAAAACTGTACATAATATTTGTTTCATTATATAGAATTGAATTAACTGAATGTTATAATTCCAATTAAATGCTAGTCGTGGTCATAAGATAAAGTTAATGGGAGTGATTTGATAATTTAAACAATCAAGGAGGAGCTATAAGTTGAATACGAAATTGATAACGAGTAAGGCGGTAACATATCAAATTTTGTTATTGGTCGACAAGGTAGGTTCAAGATAAAATCCAGTTAAGTTTTGGAGGGAGTTTATAGCAATATTAATAAGACAGCCCAACGTCGGAGAACGATAATTCAATTCTTGTTTAAACAGCAATAAAAATATGGTCGCCCAAACGATGAGGCGCGAATAATTTTGGGAGCATAGCAATATATATATATATATATATATATATATATATATATCTAAATATTTTAGATAGTTAATTACACAAGGTAAGTTGATAAATACTATAGTATTACAGTGAATAAGATGAAATAATGACTTAGACTTTTATGCAAAGCCCAAATGATCATTTCAAATCGAGCTAGTAATTGAAAGATGGAAAATATAAGGTCTTGGACAGGACTTGAACCTGTATATATATATATATATATATATATATATATATATATATATATTATTCTTACCCGTTTTCCTTTCTTCCTCGGTTGAATGGCCTTCTTCAACTGCTTCCGGCTAGCTCATTAGGACCTCCTTTTGGATATATATTCACTCTCATATTCTTTCATTCACGCATTTTCCCAATAAAACCATAAAATCCTACACACATACAATCTTTTATTTATACCTATTTACAACTGCACTTCAATATTGTCCATATTTTATTGTACACCTTACACTTCAGTGATTCTTATTTAGTAGTGTCCTTTAGTTAATTTTAATATCATCAAACACATAAAATGTACGCGGAGTAAATGGACCTTGAATAGTACCTTCTCTAAAATTCTTCTATATAATTTATTTATTTATTTTAATAATCTAAGTACACTGTGAGGTATGGTGAGCTAATAATACCCAACTAATTCTGAATAATGTATGCCCTCTACTGTGCATACCCTTAAATTACACAAAAAAACAAAGCCATGTACTCTTTACAAAATCTCACGTTCTGAAGGAACGTTTAAAAGCTTGCTAGACACTTTCAATTTCAAGTTGAATACCGTACTCGAGTTATTTACACAAATTCTGTTCAATACTCAAATAATTCACACTATCTTGAAAACACTCTCATACGCCACCCCCAATATTTTCAGTTTATAGAAATCACAAGTTACAATCGTTACCTGGAAACTCGGCTCTGTAGATGATGCCATGTAATTTTCTCCCTGGTCTGCAGGTCGTTGTCTCGCTATTACTAGATGACTTCCATTTAAGCTGATCCGTCAACGCTTCCTTCTCGGTGTAACCAACTTCCAAATTTCATTTTAATTACGGCTTCGTTAAATCAGTTGCTTCAAACCACGTTATTTCATGTCCCGACACGAGTTGATTCAATTATAGGTGATAGCTCTTTTAAAATAATAATAGTAACGGCACACTAACCGCGTTCTAATTTATTTAGAGGCTACCACTTAAGCAATACAATTAAAATTGATTTTTCAATACTTACAACCCGTGATACTTAGACACGTCGTTTGGAGCGATCGAAAACTTAAGGTCCCTCATCACGTTCTCCAAAAACATTTATACACTTCAGAATGTAACCTCTCCATACCTGCTTAACGCGAAATCCCCTGTTAACACCATTCATTCATTCTTATAATTTTGCACTCCACCAATATTAAATCCCGCGAAATTCCGCACGTCGTTATCATAATTTTCAAGAACAATACGCTACACTAAGCTCGTGTTCGTTTCAAACCAGACTAAACATATCGACCAATCGTAGAACTCGTGACGCTTCACAAATCCCTCCTATCCTATTGTGGTTTCTGGCTTACGCGTTTTCTTCGTCCCTTTCTAACCTAGTCTGAGTGGTATAAAATCGATATTTCTGTTTCCTTGGTATGCACACCATGTGGACTCGCTACGTAATTTTATTAACCCCTCATTAGGATATTCAGAGAACGTTTGCGACGGTTTTACAATATACGCAGAATCTTCGTTTGTTATCTACACAAATTTATTAGAACTTGACATTTAAAATTCTGCAGATGTTCAATCTTAACGAACGTTTTAAATACAATTCTCCGAGCTTCTTTTCATGGTATTTTAACCCTCTTGATATGTTTATTTGTAAGCAACGTGTTTCACCTTGGTGCTATTGGGTTTTTACAGGCTTTTATGCATATTATACCAATACTCGTTCAATTAAATCCCATTAAATTAATAAATGAATGGTATTGACTTCTTACCATTTAATTTTTTGCAAAGCTATTAAATTTTAATTATTATTTGTACAATTTGATTAATACCCGTTACTTAAAAATTGATTAATTAATATAAATTTCGCACGTAATTTCTGTTTGTTTCTTTATACAGGGTGTTTTGAAATTGCTTCGTTTATTTTTATTTTTAATAATATAAAAACCACTATATATTGCTCTAAAGTTTACTTAGTACTCATGCCAATTCGAGTCCCGCGATTTGGGCTGCCATTTTGCTCTGAAGTTTAATTGGTACTCCTCTTTTGCTACAGTATTTACTTGTGTCGCTAAAGTCTGGTTACTATAGCCAATTCGAGCTATTTGCTGCTTATACCTAAAATCTCTAAATTCATCTGAGAAGTTCACCACGGCTGCTCTGCTGATATCTGAAAAATGTTACCCTACTATTCTACCAAAAAATTTCGACTACGGCAACTCACTTCGATTTATTCAAACAGAAAAGTTCTACACCAAGAATCTTTATCAATTGTTATTTCACACATCAGTAAAATTACCTACAACCTCGTTTTGAATTACTACCTTTTCTTTCAAATTATTTTCGAAATAACATTTTATCCTTTAATAAACAATTTAAAGTAACAGGGTTAATCATACATGTTACGTTACCCCTGGTTTTAACATGAGCTCATAGTAAGATTTGTAAATACTCATGCTAAATTTTGGACTGCAAATTACCATAAATCCCTCTTACTCACCCAAATCAAACATTACAAAAATCAATTTATAAATATAAATCCCTACATAAAATAGCCAAATAATAAATCATAAATGTTCAATAAGTAACCCTTTGGTTCATAGAGTTTACAAAAATATACCCATTAGGCACAAAATTGTCATAACACACCAAATAACCACAAAATTAGACAATGTTTCACAAAAATTTGTTACCTGGAACGCACCATCGCACATGTAACTGCAATCATATCATCCATACCTGATGTCCTCACTAATTTCTCCACGTTCTCAAACCTCACCAAATTGTATAACACCATCCGTAATGTCAATCAGCTACTCAGATCTCTCGACTACCAAGTGATGGTACATCCAACTCCCCCAAATCCGCTACTGGTCCATTTACCATAGGTAACACACCAAATCGATCCATCAATATTCTCTACTCCATAAGTGTGCACAACTTGCACCGACCACCAAAATATAAAACTGTCTTTACTTACAGTATTCAAACATGCTTCGCATTTGTCAAAATGTATTTCATTACATTTTTGGATTGCTAGTAAAACATTACATCAACTTGTGTGTAATATTATCAACTTTAATTCAAATATTAAAATTCACTAAAAAAAAATCAACAGTAATTTCTTCGCCAATATTAGTGGACGCGTCGATGACCAACAAAAGAGAGCTCTATCACTACATCCTTGGAGGTATATAGCCAAATTTACCCCTCTTAACTTGAAATTTCTCGGAAATACATCAATACAAACAAACTAGCTTTCTTGGTAATTTTCGAAACGGTTAAGGCCCTTCCACAAACAAGATTTTCAACTGCCACTAAATTCTAAGAACACATGAGTAAACCTTTAACAATTTTCCGTAAATTTCGTATCCGAGCACAAACCGCTATCGAAATCCTAGAATATTAAACAATACAGACAACAATTTACCACGAAAATACACTTTAGCTTTGCAACGGATATTAATTTCACCGAATCTTAGCCCCTACTAAAATAAGTTCTTTGGTTACCACACGCCCATCATAATACACGTATTAAAGTCGTCTTACCCTAACCTACACACGAAAATTTTCTCTTTCTTACTTCGTACCCACTCCATAGTTCATAATCCTACCACGAGTTATCTCTATCCCAATCTACTATGTATTCTACATCCTCTATCCTTTTTACACCATGTTTGCAAGTTCGGTTATACTCAAAATAACATTTACCCTCTAAAACAATCTTAAAACTATCGTCTCTCTCCCTTCTATATATGAAATCCAATAATCTTTCTCTGTTCCTCATACTCAAGTTTCGTTTCTCTTTGATGAAATCAACCACTCTAAATGATATACAAAATACGTTCATCCTACTCCTATAAATACACAATCTATTAATCTATCTTAGTCTCACAGTTTTTTTTAAAAGTCAAATAAACACTTAACACATGATATCTTTATTCCATTCTAATACATGTTTTATACAATCTTTACTTATTGTATGTCGTTCCTTGCATGTTTAACCGTCAAATACCTTTTGTAGAATCAAAATGTTATTTTGTGCACGTTTTCTGCTTAGATACGTAGAAACATAGCGACTGTATACTTGTTGACAACAGTATTAAAACAACGCTATCCAGAAATCCTTGATAAACAACTTTCCAACTTGTAAACTATAATCAGGAACATGTTTTTAACGCTATACGTTACAAACTACAGCTCTTTGCTATTATTATGCATTTGTAGGTTACACAAATGCTAAATGTTTTCACTAAAACTATGTTAAAATATACACTAAGGAATATCTTCAATTATAACAACTGTTATTTGCAACTGGTATTAATGATTAAAGGATTATGCTCCCTATCATTTAAACATTGTGAAAGGTTTTTGAGAATATTTACACGCGCTAAAAATGATGCAAATTAACTTTAGCACTTAATGAAATTTTTCAATAGAATCCTTAATTACTACGCTAGAGATTGGAAAAGCGTTTTAAAGTTTGATTAATTTGTATTTACATGCAGAAACTTGCAATTACTTATATGTATATATTATATATATATATATATATATATATATATATATATATTGCTATGATAAGAGGGTAGTTTAAAGGTGGATTAAGTCATAGGGGTCGTAATATTTTAAGTTAAAGAAACAAACCAAGATAATGTCTAAATACATCAAGTTTCATCAAAATAAAAACGTAATCGAGAAATATAAACAACCTGGCATTCTAACTATTTAAGAATTTCATTAAAAGTGTCAACGCATAAATAAGAAAACGCATTCAAATACATCTTTATTAGAAAGATGAGTACGTGACTGGAATATCATATTTACATGAAAATCCAACATATTTGAAATAACAAACAATAAATAATATGCGGTTCGCTATACGATAGGCTTTAGACTATAAAGGACACAAATATAAAATACGTGACAGAATGCCATAAATATTTAGAAATTCTAAGAAAATACTGTGATATACAGAACGTGATCGGCAGAGCATTTCATGGAGAATTAAACCAAGGAATTTTGAGAAATACCGGGTTGTACAAGAAATAGGCGCAAAGTACAAGCCTTAATCAACGAACACGCTAATTAAAAACGTTGAAAGGTAGGGCTTATAAATACTATAGGAAACTCGAAAACAAACAGTATATCTTCAACAAGGCACGAATCACGTCGATTTAAAGTGGAGAATTACGTATGAGTAACAATTAGTGAAAAGTTAATAATTTATTAAAATTGAACAATTGAAAGTGCCAATATGTGCAACGAAGAATAGCCGTTCTACGCCTAAACGACTCCGAATAAAGATCCGAATAAAGCTCCGAATAAAGATCTAAATGCAGATCAAAAAGATGTACCTAGAAATGAAAATCCAAAGATACTTCAAAAATACTTACAAAGAAATAAACGTAAAAATATTAAAAGTTACTCCAGAAATCCAAGGGGAAAAATACAAGCAACCATTAATTCATCATTCTGCCCATCAAGTGAAGCAAGTCAAACTGTATCAGTCAAGGGGTGCTGACCACAGATACTCTGAGGCAATTCCAGTGACAAGCAAAGAAAACGCAAGTTATAGATCTTAAATTTTTATTAGTTAAAGACTGTTTCAATTTAAATATTTGCTATATATCATATATTTGTAAACGTCAACAAAAAGGTCAATTAAGAATTTGAAAAATAGAGAAAGCATCTTTGAACGTTCGAAAGGTACTTAAGAGCAATTACAAAAATATTGTTGCTGGCTTTCAGGAAAATTAAATTTGGTGAATGTGAATAATTTATTCAGGGGCTAGTTTTTGAATTGACATAAAACTGTACATATTATCAATCATTATACTGTGTAATTTTGGATTGCTTTATTTAAATTATTTCAACAGATAGAAAGAAAAGGGATTAAACAATCTTTATTGTTGTGAAGTAGGGCATTCTGTGTTTGATAGATTGAGCTACCTGTGGAAAAACAAATTCAAGAAATCATAGGATTTTAAAAGGGCTTGATATCCACACCATTAAAAAAAGGCACACCAACGTAAGCGCTATATCACAGCAATAAAAATAACACCCAACGTAGGGGCTTGAATCGTAAAGAGATATATCACAGCAATAAAAAATTGCTCACCAATCGTGGGACGACATATCACAGCAATATATATATATATATATATATATATATATATATATATATATATACTGCAATTTTAATACGACGCCCAGAGCACAATATACAAGAACATGATGTTTTCTTACTCGTTCCATCGATTAGTTCGCATTAGAATACACGCAGAAACACGGCATATAGTAAATATCTATATTCCTCATGACTAGTAAATTGCACATCAAATATTAGAAAAGCTGTCGCAATGGCTTTGGTTCCGTTCAACTTTACGAAACACTATTACAAGCGGTGATTTTAACTGCACTATTTCAACATTGTTAGATCGAATGTACTCTGTCGGGAGAAACCCAGAAATCTCACAACAGCTAGCAAATATAAATTAAACCACTGTTGAGAATTTTTAATCGTATTAGGTGGGTATACATATATAACACGTAGCTCGGCATCAAGACTAGACCGATTGTATTGTAATCAAATACCGTTACGTCACTGAAATATGCGACCTTACTTGCTAGTTTTTCAGATCATGTAGGCATTGAAATTAATATTAATATGCAACCAAGCATAATGCCACCTCCGCACTGGAGATTCTATAATCAATTATTAAATGACAGCGATTTCGTTTAAAGTATGTACGTATTTCTGGTGGCCCGCATAAATAATTATGAAAAAAGTGTGGATATACTGTCAAGCTGAAATAAACTTAAATTGGAGGTGAAGGAAAAATCTGTTCGATACTGTAGACATAGAAAACAACTAATGGGTATGCAACAGAAGGAAATACTAAAACAAGCAACTACACTTACAAAACGTACTACCGCTTCGAATAGCAGAGAATCATACAATATACTTCACGAAATAAAAAACACCTTCAAAAGAAAAGCTGCCAGCATGGCCACTATTGAAAAATATCAAGTATTGTTTAATATTATTTGCCTAGCGATTGGAAAATTTGGACGATGCACGCGACCCCAATTGAAAGAATTGCAAATAGGAAAGAAACTTATCAAAAATTCACTAGAAATGTGTTCTAAAGTGAGGCAGCACTTTGTTCAAAAGTACGCATCAGACAAGATTCGTCTGAATATAAAATGTTCTTTATACCAAATCTATCCAGAATAAGTCATATAGATAAAACAGAGGTTAGAGGAACACTATACAGTGGAGTAGTTCACACAATCTTTCAGGTATATTAATAAAAATAAGTTCCTGGATTGGATGGTCTAACGATTGAATTTTACTTAAAATTTTGGGAAGTTTTAAAATTATTCTATCACAAAGCCTTTTTCAGTGCCATGGTAAACCAAAATTGCCGAGTAGTATCATCCAAGTGGTAATTGTACTTATATCGAAAAATGAAGAAGATCTAACAGATATTACAAATTAGCGAGCGATTTCCATATTAAACGCCGTTTATAAAACTTTATCCAAGAGTATTTAAAATCAACTAATGCAAGTTATAGACAATCCAATGTTCTTCTGTGCCAAATAGGTCAATGTTTGATATCTACACTTGCATAGAGACGTAGTGATATACGCCAATAAATGCAGCATTCCATTGGCTGTTATTCACCTCGATCAGAAATCTGCATATGATTTTAAAACCACACTTATTTATTTGAGGTACTGGAGAGATATAATTTTGGACCGTTTCTTATTAACACTTTAAAAACATTATACGCAAGTTCTAAATCCCATATAGAAGTGGGTACTTCCTGAACAGGTGAAATTGATCACGGTTGATGAACACGTCAGGGATCTCCACTTTACGGTACTATATTTATGTTGCCTTTGGAACAGTTTCTTAACCACTGTCGCACCATCCTAACCGGCATTCTTATTCCAACGGCAGATCTAAATGGACTGGTACTTAGTGCATATGCAGATGGCGTGTCTTTTTTGTATCAAATGACGAAGATTTTGCAATCTTTCGCAATGTCTACGATGCTTATCGATAAGAATCAGGTTCGGTTATAAACATCTAAAAAAGCAAGAGGTTTTGGACTGGCAGGTGGAAATATAGATATAGTACGCTTCTAAATATTTCTTGGTCATCCGATAGCATCAAAATTCTGCATACAATTATCCGAGAACATAAATGAAGACGAACGTGTTGCATATGAAGGTCTAATAATTTTGATAGCGGAAACTTTAAATAAATAGTAACCTAGGTTACCTACAAGGTCTGTTAAATGGAGAAAAATTATTTTAAATCACTTTGTTGCACCAAAAATGTTGCATTTCCTGCAAGTACTACCATTTCGTGTTCAATAAATAAATCAACTTCAAAGAAAGTTTAACGATTTTCTGTACTTACCAATCGTAAACGGTGGTCTTGGGTTAGTTCACATCAAACCAAACAACAAACGTTTAGACTGTATTTGGGACAAAAGTTTATAAACAGCTTACCTAAACAGATACGGGCGACGCTACAGAAACACCTTATTCAAACAGGTAACGCGTTTAAAACCACCTGGCAATGGCTCTTCACGGAAACACCTCCCCCTAAATCATGAACGTCTCTACGTGGATATTTGCAAAAAATCCACTGGTTATTCCACAATATTTGTATAAAGTTTTCAACAAGCAATAATCGCACCTCGGAGTAACCTCATTGGTTACGATATCACCACTGCGCAAAGCTATTATTTGTATCAAGCAGGATATTCTCCAAACCCTTTGTGTCCATGTGCAATATAGAGGCAGATGCATGGCACATAATCATATCTTGTATCAAAGCTGGTGGGTTATGCAAATTTCTTATACCCATCTTAAAAAAAGTTATGCATCGGAAACGTATTTTTGCAAGGGAACTGCTCGGGGGTTTCTCAAATGAATCCAAAGCTGCGAAGTTAGCAAACTACTTAATGACTATCGGCGAAGAACACAATTTATTGGATACTATTGAAAGCACATATATCCTAACTCACATTTATTATTCAAGGAACGTTTAGTACATATATTTAAAATAAGAATTTCTCAGGAGTATGCATGGCATGTTGGCAACAATATCGTTCTAAATTTATGGACATTTGGTGTGTGGTAACGGTACTCTGCTGGAATCAAAAGGATACAATTGAATTGATGTTAATATTAATTCTTCTAAGAAATAGTACCTTAAACAAATACTTTTAATAAGTAACAGCAGAGATAGAGTTTAATTGTTATGTAACTATATTGTTTTAATAAATAATAATAACACGCACACGCATAGACACACGCACACATGCACGCGCTCACGCACGTACGCACGCACACACATGCACGCACGCACACATACGAGCACGAATATACACAGGCGTGCGCACACACAGACACATACATGCACGCACATACACGCACGTGCGCACACGCACGCACGCACACACACACACAACACACACATATATACACACACAGGATCCTGCAGCAGTGCGTGATATTTTAATAGCTCTTATAACAAATTTGTTAGGTATTTCGTTCTTTTACAGAGCTGTAGTGTTTTCTAGACTGCTTCTTAGGAAAATATTTTCGCTTATACAGTGTAGCCAAAAAAAGGTATCACTTTCGATTTTTGTTTTTTAAAATGAAATGCCCTATAACTCATTACTGGAAGTTTAAGACGGTGTTTTTCAGCAGGCAGTTCAAATATTGTAAAGCACGATTGATGTAATATTAATTAATTTGAAGATTGTAGTAAATAGAATTTATGCCCTCAGTTTAGTACATTGTACTTAAGGTTATGTTATTCAGTTAGGTTTATTTCCACAGCTTGGCGAGTTTGCTGTTTGTAGCAAGCTAATAATAGCTAAACTGTTAATCTATAGAAACAAAACTATTCAGTAAAAAAATATTTAACCTCGTTAGTTGTTGTTTGCTAGAGAGTTTGTTTCAAATCTGGTTAGTTGTTTATTTAGTAAACGGTTTTCTTTCTTAAGTTAAACAAATTCGTTGCTAGTAGCTTAACAGTTTAGGTAATATTTGCTAAACTGTTAAGCTGTAGAAACAAAACCGTTTAGTAGAAAATAACTAACATATTAGCTAATACTAGCTAAACTGTCAAGCTGCAAACAACAAACTTATCTAGCTACAGAAAGAAACTCTTCAGTAAAAAATAACTAAACCTAATTAGTAAAACATGTTTTGGGAAAAATGGTGTTACGAATTGCCCAGAAAGAGTAAAATACCCGTAAGATACACCAAATAGCTTCCGGTGGCGCTCGAGTGGGTTCCTATGACGAAATGAAAAAAATCTATAATGTAAAATGGCCGAAATATAAAACTACCTTAGAAACACTATTTGCCCTGAAAAGCTGTTACAGACGGAAAAGCTACTAAGTATGTATTTTCCAGTAAAATTATAAAATGGGGGCGGCCTGTAAAACAAAAATTAAAGGGGGGTTACCGGCACTAGCTAGCGGAAGGTTGTGGATCATATACAGGGTTAAAATTTTGCAAAAAGGGTTAAATTAATTTATACTATACTACAAAAGATTTGGCACTTACCTTTCATAAAATATTGTGGCTTAATGACAATTGCCAAGGGCACCAGACAAGTCGAGAATGTCCAAATGTTCGTACAAAACCTTGAGAGACTTGTCATCCCAAGGAGGACAATTGTTCCTTTTAATCAATTCCTCACCTTTTTACCACTTATAAAAAAAATAAGAAAAACTATTGACTTAATCAACGGCAAACAAAATTATTTCATTCACAGAGCAAGAAACGTGAACCTCTTACATTCATTGATTTTAAGTTAGAAATTTAAGTGAATAGGTGACTATGGAATGTATGAAAATTTTGAGTACATAAGTAGTTCCCAAACACTTGTATATGAAGGAAATATTACAAATCTTACACTAAATTAATCCTACGGTTTATTGCCAAAACGTCCTAACAAATAAATTAACTAAAAATTGGTCATGCTACTTAACTATAAAACTTACTTACCACAAATTGTCCATTGTTTGAAGGTTTGTCTTCCAACGTAGAACAGTTCTTAAATTGGGGAAGAGAATCTTGCTAGTTGCTTTTGTTTGTAATTTTTAAAGAATTGACTGGCACACGAACCCGGCAGGATCTTGACAATATCACTTACTTGTGCGTCACACGCTTACAAGCTTTTTAATAGTTACCTTGTATCACTATAAATCCGCAAACATATGGGCATAACCCTCGCGAATTGGAAAAGTAATGATTCCTTTCCAATTTTTAATATCGTGATACTAAGTGAAATATTATATCTGGGATGCCGTAGAACGCTACCCGCGAACTACGTTTCTTTCTACTTTTTGACCACTGACAGCCCCATTGGAAAACTCTCTCTTTTGGCTAAAGCCTCAAGTTATATAGACTAATTCCTACCCTAATCATTATGTACGTCATTTTCTGTTATTCAATGACTGAACAGAACCTCCCACAAAACAAGATTTCAGAAACTAAATCCAACCCCTTTTTAGATGAGAGTCACGGAAGTAATTCTTTTCCCAAGGGTTTAAATTATATTGTACCTTCTACAAATTTTTTAATTATTAAAATGTGGAACCTACCTATGGCGACAGTAGTCTGCCATTAACAAAGACCGGCTAACCTACTTGAGCCGAAATAGATTTTAAATACAATGGATGTCTCCAGACTACTTAAAATTACTTGTAATATTTGAACAAATCAAATTGGAAATAGTTTTTGCTATTTATAATGTTTCGTTTTCTATAACCCGCTGTCAATCAACGAAAGTATTAAGAAGGTTAAGCTTTTCAAACTGAAAATTGCTTTCCTTTATTTAGGCTAACAGGTACTATTACATTTTAGTTTTATCAGATTCGTCAATCTGTAACCGACCTAAACTTTAAGAGGTTTATTGTATTTGATTTACGAGGGTAGAGCTTTAAATGATGAAAGCCGCTGAAATTTACAATAGTTTAGCCTGAAGCTATTTGTAACCCTGGTCTTTTATTATAAGGGAGCCTGATTGAAATATGAAGCAACTTATTGTAGAATTTTTGTCTATAAGTTATGCAAGTTACTGAATTTTAATTAATTAATTGATTTGTTTATTCGTTAACATTACAAAATAATGTTACAAAGCTTTACTTACTAACAAAAATTAGGGGCGTCAAACTGTCATATCCAAATAATACCGATGATATATTTGCTGGCCTAGAGACGGTTATTCCGGATAGCTCTTCCTGCTTTCAATTTCAAATTCTCGTCACCTTAGCTGTTATTTCTTGCAATCGTTCCTAGAAACACTACTTAATTTTCTATCATATTACAAAAATTATTATAAGCGGGTCTCTCTCTTAAATATGTGGTAATTGGATATCCTCTCAGTCATTATCTTTCACAACTTATATCTAACTGTAAATAAAGTTTCAATCAAATTTAGACTCTATTAACAGTAAACCTAAAAACATATTATTACACGATCCATTAACCTTACAAGAAAATAAAACCCAATTAATTTCCACTTGCCAGGTTTTATTAGCAGAACTACCAAAGAAAACAATACTACTATTCCATCGCACTAAAGTCCGAAACTGCCTTATTTGACATCTAGTAACTCCTAATACTTGGAAATGCACTTAACAACAGACTTAGAAATACTTAGGACAATTTTGTACTTCTGTTTTCACTATAATTATTTATGGTCCCGGGTTGGGAGCGTGTCATTTTATAAATTAAGGTCGACGTTTCGCCCACTTTTGTAAGGGGCTTCATCAGGACAAGAAAATAAATAATGAAATAAAAATAATAAAGACAAGAATAATAATATTAAGTAGACAAGTTAAAGTGTAAAAAGAAGAGTTACTCCTGAACTAGCAGACTCACTAGCCCATTCAAAGCCAAAAGGTGTCTTGTGGCGAAGTAACTGGTAAAAGTAGCGAAAGTGGTAGTTTATATATGGCGAGAACTTGATGCATGAGTGATCATAAATAGAGAGGTTTCGCTGTTGTAAACATAGGCTTGTTTTCCAGATAGGGAAAACAATTAATTTGAAGATTGTAGTAAATAGAATTTGTGCTCTCAGTTTAGTACATTGTAGTTAAGGTTATGTTAATTAGTTAGTTAGGTTTATTTCCACAGCTTGGCGAGTTTGTAGCAAGCTAATATTAGCTAAACTGTTAATCTATAGAAACAAAACTATTCAGTAAAAAAATAACTAACCTCGTTAGTTGTTGTTTGCTAGAAAATTTGTTTCAAATCTGGTTAGTTGTTTATTTACTAAACGGTTTTCTTTCTTAGGTTAGACAAATTCGTTGCTAGTAGCTTAACAGTTTAGGTAATATTTGCTAAACTGTTAAGCTGTAGAAACAAAACCGTTTAGTAAAAAATAACTAACATATTAGCTAATACTAGCTAAACTGTCAAGCTACAAACAACAAACTTGTCTAGCTACAGAAAAAAACTCTTCAGTAAAAAATAACTAAACGTAATTAGTAAAACATGTTTCGGGAAAAATGGTGTTACGAATTGCCCAGAAAGAGTAAAATACTCGTAAGATACACCAAATAGCTTCCGGTGACGCTCGAGTTTCCTATGATGAAATAAAAAAAATCTATAATAAAATGGCCGAAATATAAAACTATCTTACAAACACTATTTGTCCTGAAAAGCTTTACTTACTAACAAAAATTAGGGGCGTCAAACTGTAATATTCTACCAATACCGATGATATATTTGCTGGCCTAGAGACGGTTATTCCGGATTGCTCTTCCTGCATTCAATTTCAAATTCCCGTCACCTTAGCTGTTATTTCTTCCAATCGTTCCTAGAAACACTACTTAATGTTCTATCAGACTACAAAAATTTTTATAAGCGGGTCTCTTTTTTAAATATGCGGTAATTGGATATCCTTTCAGTCATTATCTTTCACAACTTATATCTAACTGTAAATAAAGTTTCATCCAAATTTAGTCTCTATTAACAGTATACCTAAAAACATATTATTACACCTTAAAAGAAAATAAAACCCAATTTAACCTCCACTTGCCAGGTTTTATTAGCAGAACTACCAAAAAAAAAGTTTATTTGAAAGCAATACTACTATTCCATTGCACTAAAGTCCGAAATTGCCTTATTTGACATCCAGTAACTCCTAATACTTGGAAGTGCACTTAACAACAGACTTAGAAATACGTAGGACAACTTCGTACTTCTGTTTTCACTATAATTATTTATGGTCCCGGGTTGGGACCGTGTCATTTTATAAATTAAGGTCGACGTTTTGCTCACTTTTGTAAGGGGCTTCATCAGAACATGAAAATAAGTAGTGAAATAAAAATAAGAATGATAATATTAAGTAGACAAATTAATGTGTAAAGAGAAGAGTTACTCCTGAACTAGCAGACTCACAAGCCCATTTAAAGCCAAAAGGTGTCTTGTGGGGAAGTAACTGGTGAAAGTAGCAAAAGTGGTAGTTTATATATGACGAGAACTTGATGCATGAGTGATCATGAATAGAGAGGGGCGTCGTAGCGGATCAGTGAACATCACGGTTCCGCTGTTGTGAGCATAGGCTTGTCTTCCAGAGAGGGAAACATGCCTATGTTTACAACAGCGGAACCGCTACGTTCACTGATTCGAACTTATTTCTGTTAATCCTACATCCTTTTTTTAAAATTCTGCATTCTGTTCTCACATATTATACGTATAAAGCTTCCCGAGGGTTAAGTTTAATAACTTCAGTTCCTGTATGCAACCATATTGTTGCGAGCTACTAGTAGGCAACCCATCAAACACACCAAACGCTGCAAGCACTGTTTATTCTCAAGGATTCAAGAATGCTTCTAGTAATTACTGGAGGATGAGTCATATCTTTAATTCAGGGTATATATAAGACCGCTTATAAATGTAAGAAGTTCAGTCTATACTAGAATGTCTAATTTAAATTATATCGTTGTAAAGTAAAAGTAGTTGAGCTTTTGGAAGTCCAAGAGTATACATAAATGTTATATGCTGTGTCTAATGTACATGCAGCTTTTAGTATACATAAATAAATAGAAGTGTAATAAAAATAGTTGTGTTACTGTTATTAATGGACCTATGGTAAAGGAGTTAGTTTAAGAAGATATTAGTGCTCGTAAATTCATTAGTGTGATAGTGCTTCATCGTTAATTGGACTGAAAACATATATAAATAAGGCATATACTGTTAATTAGACTTGTGAACAGTGAGTAATAAAGACTCTTGTTATTACTTGTTTTAAATTAGAGAAACGCGGTAGCAGCAGCCCGCTTCAATATATTTTATGGTTTGTTATGAGTTTGTACTCGTTACGGTTTATTAAATTCCATGTGAATTGAAACAAATAGTGTTATAGTTACTGTGTCATCCCTAACCGCCTTAAAATATTTCTAGTGTTAAGTTATGTGCAAATACTAATATACAGACTTGATGCGCACCACCCCTTATATTATGGACTGGTCTAAGTGGCGGTTGTTACGTTCTGATCCGTAAGCAACTCGAGGGGTCAGTAGCTCGAGAACTGTCATGGAGGGTGGAGTGCATTGTACGAACTAAAATGTAGCGGTAAATCATTAAATCTTAAATTTCGCCTTGAGCGGGTGAATTCTGTAATTAATCTATTAATCGCAATAAACTAAATATGTATATCGACGTGCATTTGTTTGAAATCATTATTTTGCAGTTCACTAAATCGAAGGAATTTCTCCGCAGCCTTTTGGCCCTATATCTGGGATACTGAACCCACCGCGGTTACTTTGCCGCCTCAATAAATAGGTAGTCTACACAATCTAACTTAATACGGTTGTGCTATCAACTAGTCCAAATATTATTGTGGATAATAATGTCCACTGATTTTAATTGGTGATATTTTGCATTTGATTACGAAGAGTGTAAAACCCATATTGTTCTTGCATCGAAAAATGTGATAAATACCTTTCTTGTCCTAATTCAAATATCATTATGGAATAGTCATGCTAAATTTGTAGACCCCCAACGTCTATAAAATTTTAGGAGCATATTCTTTTTAAAGCTACTGAACTAGTTAAAATTGATAAATGTTTGTCTATTGACAAACGTATGCTTAATTAACAGTAAAGCGTTACAAGCATTAATATTTACTATAAACTGTGGTTTAGCAGTCACTGAGGCAACTATGCTCTTTGTAATTAAGTACTGAATTTTGGCTGTTTATATCAAATCTTTTTTCAGTGATGAGTCTAGCATTTTGGAAACCAATTTCACAGATGAATTCTCAAATAACCACGCTTTCTTTATCTATGTTGCTATTAGAAATTCATTAAAATAGACCCTCTGTTTAACCATTTAAAGCTTAGCAATCATGACGTTACTCTGAATCAACTTGAGCTTACAAAAGCTTGAGCAGATCTATTTCGTATCCTCTGATAGCTCAATATAACTTAAAAGATGAAGCATTCGCAAACAAATTTGTGGTATCTCTCATACCGAATTTAAGCGCACGAATCTTATATTTACCCACGATCCAAAATAAATACTGCGAATGCTATGATTTAGAGAGCCTAGTGCTGATAGCATTGACGAGCGCGAGTGTAAGCTTCGCATTCTATGTTTGTTCTTATTCAATATCCTTAAAATCAGCCCTACGTTATTTTTTATAAACTGAATATTCTGTATGTTCAACTTACAGATATACTTATATTTGAATGAAAAGCTCAAATTTACGGCATAGATTTTCCTGATACAACACCTTTTTGTGCAATTAGATAGTAGGAGAGAAAACAAAAGAAAAACGGTCGGTTGGTTTTTTTTTGGAGATTGATTAGAGGTGTCAAAAAAGGTTGTCAGTAATTGTAAGAAAAACTTTTTGTACGAATATATGACAGTAGATTAATAAATGGAAGTTACTCTGAGTACAGTTTTGTAGTTGAGGTGTTGTGGTACTTGCAGGGTTAGAACAGGATTGACCACGGTTAGTAGTTTTATCCTAACATTTTTTGGTGACCCCGATGTGATTTGAGAACGAACTGTCTCAAAGTAAAATGGACAAGTTGAAAAAGGCCAGAACACCAATTAGAGCACAGTTGAAACGGCTGGTCAAAGTTATAAGTGATATGCTTGGTCAAGAAACTATTGACGAAGTAGTTTTAAAGGTAAAACTTGAGGGTGTGGAAGAATATTTTAAGAAGCTGGAAGCTTATGATGAAAGAATCTTAGAGCTATTCTCTGAAATAACAGCAGGAGATGAGGCTGCCCACGAAGCAGAGTTTCTGGCAATTGAAGAATATTGAGAAGCATATAGGACCGCGCAATTCAAAGGAAAAATGTATTTCGATAGGAAAATTAATGCGGATAGTAGCTCTACAGTAAGTGTAGTAAGTAGCGAAAATGGTAGAGATATTGAAGGGAAAAAGCATTCGGCTATCAAAAATACAAGAGCTTCACATACTAAGTATCCTAAAATCGCTATCAAAAAAATTGATGATGATTTGAAAGAGTGGTTAGGTTTCCGGGCACAGTTCAAAAATATAGATGAAAACCCCCAGTTGCCTATATCGGAAAAGTTCTAGTATTTGGTGCAAGGTATTACCAAGGGGTCCAAAGCGTACAGCGTTGTGTCAAGTTATCCCCAAGCTGGTAATAATTATGCTAAGGTGATCAATGCACTAAAGAAGAGGTTTGGTAAAGAAGTAATTTTGGTCGAAGTTCATGTACGCGAGTTATTGAAGCTAGTTACTAGTAATAATCAAGACCCAAAAAACAAGCGTTTGAGTGTAATGTTCGATACGTTAGAATCTCATTTGCGATCACTGGAAACGCTGGAAGTCGCCAGAGAAAAGTATGCGGCTATGTTGTTTCCCTAGTAGAATCTAGCTTACCTGATGAAACACTACAAGCTTGGCAGAGAAGCTACCTAGCCAAAGAGATAAGAACAGTAAAGTTGGCCAACCTTATGACATTTCTAGAAAGCGAAATTGAAGGAGAAGAAAGAATTAAGTTAGCTCGGGAAGGTTTTGGGCCGACGAAGTCAATCGAAGCGTGGTAATGAGCATCACGAAGTGAATGAGAATCAACTCCACAGAGCCGCCGGACTTCATCACATGCGCACGGGTAGGAAAAAGGAACATACACACGATAAGTTGAAAGAAGTAGCTGTTTGTGTATTTTGCGACGGCTCTCATGATAGTGACAGGTGGACTGAGGCACATAGTTTAACATTTGAAGATAAGCGGAAAAGGGTATTGGAAAAAAATCGCTGTTTCTGTTGTCTGAATGGGGGACATGGAGCAAAATTTTGTAGGAAGCGAATAATTTGCCCGATCTGTTCTAGAAAACACTATGCAATATTGTGTCCTTCTATTCCTATAAGTTTGAAACAAAGCGATAAACTAGATGAGAATACGGTATCAATAGCGACTATGTCTACTCACAACCAAAGCCCCGTGCTACTACAAACATTGATGGTCGTTATTAAGGGTAGCAAGTGAAGTTTTCATGCGCGAATCCTCTTCGATAGTGGGGCACAGAGGAGCTACATAAAAGAAAGTGTGGCTTAAACGGTAGGCGCAGGGTTTGGGGAAGCGGAGTGGTTATAGCAAGCAGTTTTTGGAGGATTAGTTGCTCCTACAAAATCAACTAACAAATATGGATTTACCTTACAAGCCATGAATAGCACAATCAGCCGAAATATCGAAGCCTTGGGTCAGAAAAAGATCCGTGAATGTATTCCCAAGTTAAATGGTGGACCATGGCTACGCGAATTATCCGAGAAGAATATCTGGATTCACGATATGACAAATGAGAGTTCCGAAATAGATGTTATCATAGGCTGTGATTACTATGGAAGTTTTTTGATTGGAAAAACCGAAAAACTGGAGTGTGGTCTTACAGCGATGGAGACGGTTTTTGGATGTACAGTGTTTGGTGAAATCGGAGGGTTTGGTGTCAGTTTAGCGATGGCCGTCTCATGTTTGGCGTTAAGCAATATTGATGTCTCAGAGTTGTGGAGACTAGATGTTATAGGTACAGTAGATCCAATTGAGGTGCTAGCTAGAGAACAAAGAGAACGTATATGTTACGAGCAATTTTTAAACACGGTCAAGAAGGATTAGGTAGAGCGGTACGTGGTAAGTTTACCCTGGATACAAGAAAAGGGTTTTCTCTCTGACAATTTTGCAGCCGCTGAAAGGCGTTTATTAAAGTTAACTCAGCGGCTGAAGTTGTCTGGGCAGTTTAATTTATATCACAGTATGTTTGTAGAATGGGAGCGCGATGATTTAATAGAAAAGGTACACGAAAAGGGCGTTAAAGGATATTACTTTCCACACAGACTCGTGTTTAAAGCCGAAAGTACGACTACACCAGTCAGGCCAGTGTTTGATGCATCTTGTAAGATAGGTGGACGTTCCTCTTTAAACGATTGCTTAGAAAAGGGACCTAATTTTTTGCAGCATATTCCGTTTTTAATATTAAAATTTCGAAAAAGGCGTATTGGCCTTGTTGGTGATATACTGAGAGCGTTTATGATGATAAAGGTTAGTCTGTAAGATAGAGAGTATTTACGTTTTTTGTGGTGGAAATCGGAAGGTGAAGAAGAGCTGCAGGTGTACCGACATAAAAGGGTAGTGTTCGGGGTGAACTGCAGCCCTTTTTTACTAAACGCAGTAATAGCGTATCATTTGGACAACGCTGCATCATCAAATCAGAAATAGGCACTGGTTCTAAAAGATAGTTTCTACCTAGACAATTGTGTTCTTTCAGTCGATTCGGTTGAGGAATTGGAGGATTGTAAGGTAGTAGCAACACAATTGTTGGCCGATGCAAAAATGGAACTACGCTTGTGGGAGAGCACGGTTATTGGTGATAGCGAGATTTTTTCTAACGATTCAAGTCATTTGACAGACTTATTAGGGTTGAAGTGGAACAAGGCGGCGGACGTTTTAAGTTGTAACGTACCTGAAATTAAAATCGATAATTGTCGAAACGGAAATGCTGTCCTTTCTAAATGGGTTGTACAACCCCATGGGACTCTTAGTGGTGGCTACGATAATCCCGCGTGTTCTGCTACAGCAAGCATGGGCAGTAAAGGTAGGGTGGGATGAGACGCTTCCGTAAAATATCAGAGACGAATTTGAAAGGTGGGCAAGTCAGGTTTAACTGTTACGCGATATAGAGCTACCAAGGTGGTTGGTAGCTAACTCTGTCGATGAGAAAGATTGGGTTTTGCATGTATTTTGCGACTCAAGCAAGTCCGTTTATGCAGCGGTCACATTTTTGAGATACACAGTCAATAATAACGAATATGTTGTTCGGTTTGTGCAGGCAAAGGCACGGGTCTGCCCTCTCAAGGCAGCGACAATACCCAGGTTAGAGTTGATGGCCTGTCTAATTGGTGCC
This sequence comes from Platerodrilus igneus, assembly GCA_036346225.1. Lineage (NCBI taxonomy): Eukaryota > Metazoa > Arthropoda > Insecta > Coleoptera > Lycidae > Platerodrilus > Platerodrilus igneus. The sequence continues at coordinate 6,073,079 of JARFIW010000639.1, forward strand.
AGATTAGCAGCAATGGTTAAAGCAGGTTTAGCTGTTGCTAATCTAAAATGTGTGTACTGGAGCGACTCGACTACTGTTTTGGCGTGGATAAAACGAAATCAGGATTGGTCGGTATTTGTACAGAACAGAGTCAAAGAAATTTTAAAATAGTCTTGCTACGGAATGGAACTATGTCCCGAGCGGAGACAACCCAGCGGATCTCCCATCTCGTGGTTGTACTCTCGTTGGTGGAAGGGACCTAAGTGACTAGCGAACTCGACTCGGTTTTTTGAAGCAGTCGATGTCGACGAGTCACAAATTGGTACGGAGCTAAGAAAAACACCAGTCGTGTTGGTTGTATTGGAAAAGGTCAGATGTTGGTCTGAAGACCTGTGTAAACGAGTCATAGACTATTCTAAGGTTTTAAGAGTGGTATCGTAGGCCAAGCGTGTTGGGCGTAACGCCCGGGGTGGGAGAGTTACAAGCCCCTTAACCGTCCGGGAGAACAGTGAAGCGGAATTTTCGGTAATTAATTTGATTCAGAAAAAAAGTGCTTTGAATGAAGGGAAGAGTAAAATACGAACGATCATTGATGACAAGGGAATTATACGGGTTTTGACAAAAATTGTTCGTAGGGGCGTTGTTATGACTTTAAGTACACAATATTACTACCTGCTAAACATGTTCTGGTTGATGCATTATTTAGGGAATGTCATGAAAATAACTGTCATGCCGGGACCCAAATAATGATAAATAAGCTTAGGGAACGGTTTTGGATTTTAAGGAGTAGGAGGGCCATCAAAACAATTTGCGATAAATGTGTTAGATGCAGAAGGTACGAAAGCAAGAGTTTTCCTACTGAAGCGGTTTCGCTACCCAAAGATCGGATAGAAGAAGCCTCGGTGTTTCAGATTGTGGGAATTGATTTGGGCGGACCACTCTATTTGAAAGATAGTAGTAAATGTTGGTTTGTCGTTTTTACATGTGCGGTGTACCGAGCGATACACTTCGAATTGGTGATTAGTTTGAGCACTGAAGGTTTTTTGCGGGCATTACGACGCTTCATAGCTCGTAGAGGACGGCCAACTGTAATTTATAGCGATAACGGGACAAATTTTAAGGGGACGGAGAATGAGTTTCGTGCTCTTAATTGGGATCATATTGCGTCGATACACGCCACTCAACTCATACAGTGGAAATTCATACCTCCCACTGCTGCGTGGTGGGGAGGATGGTGGGAGCGCCTGATTCGTACGATAAAGGAACTGTTAGTCCGCGTATTGGGGAGGTCCCTACTGCATTATGATGAGTCACACACTATCATTTACGATGTAAAATCCACCATTAATGATCGACCATTCACCTATGTGTCTGAAGACGTCGAGGATCTGACACCTTTATCACCCTCGATGTTCTTGCGCGATAATTCTACCGGAAACGTGACGGATCTAGATAAAATAGATTCGACAAATTTTAATAGAAGGCGTAGGTATCAAGTTTGATTTATGGCGAGCCTTTGTAGTAGATTTCGGAAGGAGTACTTGAGTTTGTTGGTACAAAGATTGGGGATATTGTTATCGTGGGTAATGATGCTAAAAGGGGCAGATGGCCGCTTGCGCGTGTAATAGAAATGTATCCAGGGTCAGATGTGGTGACTCGAGTGGTTAGATTGCGCACTGCTTCTGGGGAGCTGGTCAGACCAGTGCAACGGTGTTTTCCGTTGGAGGGTGGTGAATCGTCAACTCAACTCTGTTTAAGGCCAAGGGTGGAGATGGCGCCAACCATGAGACGGGCACGCGCGTCTGAAAGGGAAGTGGAGCGAGCCAAGGTTGCTTCAAACATAAAAACCCGTACTGGACGGGAAGTGAAAACGCCAACCCGGTTAGATTTGTAGATTTAATTTTATTGTTCAGACGCTGTTAGTTCTGAAATTAAAGGTGGGAGAATGTTACAACACCTTTTTGTGCAATTAGATAGTAGGAGAGAAAAACAAAAGAAAAACGGTTGGTTGGTTTTTTTGGAGATTGATTAGAGCTGTCAGAAAAGGTTTTCAGTAATTGTAAGAAAACTTTTTGTACGAATATATGACAGTAGATTAATAAATGGAAGTTACTCTGCGTACTGTTTTGTAGTTGAGGTGTTATGGTACTTGCAAGGTTAGTACAGGATTGACCACGGTTAGTAGTTATATCCTAACATTTCCTTTTCTTGTGGTAGAAATCAAATTATCCCTCTTTTTTACATTTTAGTTTTCACTAGCTCTCTAGTAATTGCGTATTAGTATAGTGTAGGAGTAATGCAGAGAGTCAGCAAAAGCTGCAAAGATTTGGAATATACCTAAAAACCGAATTCGTCCAATATGCGCTTTGCTAGGTGTAATTGTGGGTACAAAGAACCCTACTTATTTTATATACTATTGATGATATAAAAATTTTTATCTTCTACCTTAATAGAAAAGACAACTTCTTACTTCATATGATGGTAGAAAGTTCCACTTTGCCTCTCTAGAAAGGAAAGTGCTTTCCACCTTAGCGAGGAAAATACTTTTCTTTCCCTTAATATATAAAGATATATACATACTGTTTACTATGAAATCAAATAGGTTTAAAATATAATAAGTTAATGTGCTGTGTCTTACTAAAAGCAGTACTGTCATTTTAAAAACCAAACAATTTAGACATTTTAATATTTGGGGTTGAAGCTTTGAATTTGAACAAGCATGCATATCATCAGTACACTTACTATCATAAAAGTCAAAACTGTGGCAGGTCATGATCATTGACAGTTCTGCAAAAACAATTTGTTAAATTATAGCTATATGTTTATTTCGTGTTAATCCTTCTTTCTACATTCTATGCTATGGAAAGTGATTTAAGCTAGTATGAACTTCAAAATACTTTTCCTGGCAGTCTGAAAGAAGCCAATTTAACCAGTATTAATTTACTTCCTTAAAAATCAAAAGAACGGCATGAGAAAGAATACGAACACTTTGAAAGTTGTGCCGAAAGTATGAAAGCGTAGGTTAGATAAGATAGTTTAGATGTGACACTTCCTGCATAATGGTTGTTGGCGTCTTTGCCTGGCATCTGGACGGATAGTGCTATTACTAACTACGAAATTGTAGATAAAAGATAAAAACCCTGCTAAGGTTCACATCTAAGAGAGCATTGCAAATTAATTTGAAAGCTTATAAGTGTTAAAATTTATATTTCCAAATTTCGCTAAAATGAACTACACACATACTTTATGTATGTATATAGGTCACATTAATAAAACTGAAAATATAAACTTGTACATGATATATGTGTTTTAAGAAATCAAACAAACAAGGCTTTTTTTACCAAAATATATAATTGGTTTATTGCATATTATAAGAAGAAAAACTGATTTAAGGTACTATTGACACATACAACAAAACACAGGCCGTTGATGAACAAATTAAAAAAGCCAAAATCAATCCCAATAGCAACACAAGGTTATACAATTTATAGCTAATGCCTACAGAAGTAAATCAACAAAAAGATTCAAGTTTTGAATTTAATATTACAAGTAACCAATCATCAAAACGTACTTTATTCTTATCAGGATTTGAAAGTTTGTGTTCAATGGCATTCTTTTTTCCACAACCTCTAACATAGTAGAGAACTTTTTTATAATCTACGATTCAGCTACAAATATGTAACCGATTATTTTACTATGTACTGCAAAAATTAATAAACATAAATCCCCCTACCTAAGAAGGGTAATGTGCAAACAAACACCAAGCTTTAACTTTAAGATATCGGTTTCTATTAACTTTTCAGTTATACAATAAATTGTTTGTCCATTCGATTTCAGTATGTAATAATAGCCATTGATGGTGAAACTAAGTACCAACAAAAACGCCACTAATGTAATTTTAAGTAAACGTAATGGTATTGTTGCAGAAGCCGAATCCATATTTAGATTACAAACTCATTTCCAAATTTTACATTGTAACACAATCAGCAAGCCGAACATCCTTTGTTCTAGGAAACATTTGCTGTTAAACTGTGTAGTGTTTTGGGTCTAAGGAGAAGACCGCTACGCCTGCGCGGGACGAGGCGCAAGTGTGCAAGGGACAGTAGTACGGTAGAAACGGCGCACAAGAACAGTCGGGTGATAAACAGAAAGTGCGTGTAAATCGTGTTTGAGTTGTTTAAGTTAATATTATTCGAATGTTTAGTTTTAAGTATGAAGGATCCAATATTGTGTTAAGAAAATTTGTACCTAGTTCATAATTTCATATCTTCGCTTAAACACCTAATAACTGTTACAGTGTTGGTTATTTATTTTCGTGAACCCAAGTTTAAAAGTGGAGTATCAGGCATATCCACATCTGGCGCCTAACGCGGAGCTTTATGATCGTACAAGCGTAATTGCACGTTATTGGATATCATTTATAAGGTAAAATCTGTCAATTTTAGATAACAATTACTGACACTGTACAAACGAGTTTCATGTTTAGACTATTAACGGACATCAGATATTAAAGAAAGGTTGCAATTATAGTCGACCATACAAGTGCGCAATCACTAACAACAAGCTTTATAGTACAATGAGTATTATTCAAACTGACTAACTGTGAAGAGGAACCGGTGGCGACAGAGGGTTATAATACGCGTTTGTAAAAACATCTGGGGGTCTAGCCACACTGACCTGCTCTATTTTATTGCTGTTATGAGACTTTGTTTGTAACGCACATCACAAAAATGCCGCAAAAGAAGAAGATACTTCGTAATGAACTTGAACAGGACGGGCTCTCTGGTTTTATTAAAAAATTAGTTGAGTATAATAAAGCTTTGATACATAATGTGACCGCGATACAGGCAAACAATAGTGCACTCGTAGAAAAACTAGATGCGTAATTTAAAAACGTAAATTTAAATTTAAGTATTATGACAAAGGAGGTTTGTTCTAGTGTTACGGAAATGAGTACTCATATGTTGCGAAGTTTGTAAGTAGGAGTAGGAATAAATATCCGACATCAAGTCAAGACGTTGGAAATACAAAAGAGAAAATTGAGGTGGTAGGATTAGATAAAAAACGCGATTTTTCTTACATAAATTTATTTAAGGAGTTGGGGGGGGGGTTCTAATTTAATTTTTAGCCCCAGTGAAACAAGGAATCCGGTAGCTTTTATTAACGAACTGGAAGAAATATTTGTTGAAGCGGGAGTACCAGGGGACAAACAGGTTATGCTAGCTATCAAAACCCTCAGGGGGGTCGTCCGCTGATTGGGCGCCAATCGAAAAGGATGGTTTTGTAAACTTTTAACATTTTAAAAGTAGATTTCTGGAGAGATACTGGGGCCCCGAAAACGGCGCGAAGTATTTGTTAATTTGAAATTCGGACAATACAAATCTGGATCCAAAACAGATTATTTTATAAAGATTATAAAGGAATGTATGTATTTAGACAAGCAGTTTTCGGAATTTGAAATGGTGAAGTTGGTAGCTTTCTATTTCGATTTTGAAACGAAACGAGGATTTTGAACGGGGGATACAGGCAGAAAATATTTTAGGAATTTGGACGATATGAGGAATACTGGGGGGTTTCAAATAGTAATAATAATAGTCAAGGAGAACGAAGGAAAGTAAATTATGAAGGGAATATTTAAACACCCAAAAGAGGTTTGAGATATCGAAGGCAAAACGTGGGAAATAGTGACAATTCTGGACCCGGGCTACAAAAGGAAAATGAGGGAAATAGGAGTCATATGGGACACGTCAGCAAAGAGAAGTTAATTGTTTAGAGCGAGCAGGTAGGCAAGAGATAGGTAGAAAGGATGGGAGGGGCAAAATAATCGAGACGGATCAAATAAATATGTTATTCGCTCAAGATAATACAGAGATAATACAGAAAAGTGAAGGGGAAAGGGAGCAAGTATCTAATGTGATGCCTATAATAGATGACTATATTGAAAAGGTTCGTACATTAATATTGATGGATGGCGGTAGTCAATTATCTTGCATATCGCAAAATTTTTTACATGAGATTCAAAAAGGCAGCCCTCGAATCCCCATTCTACCCGTAAACAATACATTAGTTGTTATTGCGCTACGTGGCAAGGGCAAAAAGGATAAACAACAGGTTCTGCTCGAGTTTAAATTGGAGGGAGGAATGTTTGAATTTGGGTGTATTGTGGTGCCATCATTAATCCGAAATATTATTCTTGGTTGCGATTGGTTAGTGTGTCACAAAGTCAGCATTTGTTTTAAATCATTGAGCGTATCGGGAAAATTTTCGAATCGTGCAACTGATATAAAATTTCTACATGGGGGAATTGAGTCAGAGGGAATTTGTATCGCAGAGGCTAACGTGCAAATGAGGAAGGAGCCCCATGGGCGCGACGAAAATATATCGATCGAGGACAGTAGTGACTTTAGTTCGAAAATAAGAAATTTCGCCCCTAAGGCTGAAATGTTGGAAAGTAGGGACAAAATCGCCTATAAGGTGACCTAAGATGCCACCGGTACTCTGCTTTCAACACAAAATATTTATAACCTGAAGCCATATAAGCTTCCGGTAGCACATGTTTAAGTATAGAAGATTCAGACAGTTATAAATTAACGCCTTCGGTTGTTACTTTAAGAGGTTAGATTAACTCATTAGTTTTGTTGTTTTTCGGCAGACCTGTATAAATCAGGGTTGCAGTTTCAATCTATCTATACTAGGTCAGTAACATCACTTATGGAGTATATGTTTAATGACCTAATGTATTATTATTTTGATGCATCCTATTAGCAATGTAGTTTAATTTTTGTATTCAGTTAGGATATAAACAAAAACTTTTTCTTATTCGCTTACGAAAGGGATTCAGTGGGAGGGGGGAGGAGTAATTAGTGTTTTGGGTCTGGGGAGAAGACCGCTACGTCTGCGCGGGACGAGGCGCAAGGGTGCAAGGGACAGTAGTGCGGTAGAAACGGCGCTTCTGAACAGTTGCGTGAAATTCAGAAAATGCGCGTAAATCGTGTTTGAATTGTTTAAGTTAATATTATTCGAATGCTTAGTTTTAAGTGTGAAGGATCCAATATTGCGTTAAGAACATTTGTACCTACTTCATAGTTTCAATAACTGTTAGTGTTGGTTTTTTTATTTTCGTGAATCCGAGTTTAAAAGTGGTGTATCAGGCATATCCACAAGTGAATCCTATATACATGTTTATTTGTTGTCACTAAATATTGTTGTTTAATCCAATCTTATCATTACACTCTATTACTATAATCGTTATACAGGAATGTCTTGTCGTAAAACCCCATCGCGGTCCTAAAGACCCTTATCGATCCCAAGGTCCAACACTCAGAAAAATAATATGTTGCCACAAAAAAAAAATTGTTACCACAACAAAAACATATTAGTAGCTATAGCCTCAACAGAACTTTTAGTTGCAACAACAAATAGGTATATGTTGTATGGTTTTTGGTTGCATGAACTAAATAATTAGTTGGTAGGACACATGGGCGTTTTGTTCAATTAACAAATTTTTTAGTTAGAATGTAAATATTTTGGTTATGGTAAGCAATATTATTACTTAAGCAGACATATTCATTTTGTTACACCAGCAATCAGTTTCCTTGTTCTTACAGCACCATATGTTAGATGTACAAACTATATTTGCATTTCAAGCAACACTTTTTTACTCAAATTCAGCTTTTTTTATTGTCACATTGAGAACCAAAATTTGTTGAGACAGCATAAAGATTATGTTCCCTCGGATACAAACTTTTTCACATTAAATGATATCATTTGTTGCAATGTGATTTATACTTGTTCCACCAACAATTGCTTTTGCTGCTGTTACTGTCACATTTGCTAGATATACTCAAATTGTTTGTTGGATAGTGTGCTATCATTAATTACAATAACAATTTAGTTGTTGTCAGAACTCACATGTTAGTTAGCAATGGTAAAGCCATGGTTGTGGTGAGTATTACAATTTGTTGCATAAGCAAGTAATTTTGTTCAGTCAACTACCAGTTTTTTATTATAGCAACTCTATTAGTTATATGAACTAAAAGTTCTCACCAAAGAAAGAAATATACTACCTTGCCTAAGCAAATAGTATTATAAAAATACAGCCTACTTCAGTAATTTCTCAATACCCTATTACCAAATGGCTACAGACAGGCAAGTTTCAGAATGCATTCTTCAATTGAAGAATGGTTTCCAACTTGCCTGTAGCTCATTTGGTATAGTGTGGAGTAATCGCTGAAATAGATTGTATTTTTAATAATACCACTTGCTTAGGTGAGGTTGTATATTCTTTCTTCGGTGAGTACTTTTAATGCATATAACAATTAGTTACAACACGTTTAGCAATTTATGTAATTAAATTTTACTTTCATTAGATTGATGAATTCACTGTACATGAAATCTTACACAATTTGCCAAAATAAACACCACTATATAAGAAAACTATTTATTTTGTGTAAGGTAACATCATAAAAACAAATTAGATATTTTTACACAATAAGCGATTGTAATACAAAAATTAAAATAATCGTATACCAAGTAAACCAACATATAATGTTATATAGAATCCTTACAATACTACTTACGATAAAGAAATGTTTTATGTCACATTTACATTAATTTTATGTAACAATAATATTGAATGTTGCATAACCTGTGATATAAAAAATGTTTATTACATAATTTATCATAGAACATTTATGTAAAAGTCACTCCCTGTAACGTTTGCACTGTGAGTTTTGGTTATAAAAGTTATGGCACAGATTAATTATATAACTAAAGGTAATTCATATAAAACGTGATATAAATTTACTGCTAATAACCTGAACATGATTTTGTAAATTGTAAATTGAGCTTTACAATTCACTTCTATTTAAAAACATTGAAACATAACTGTATTGCTCTATTACTGGTAAATTCTGAAGTATTATAAAACAAAAATAGAAATAAATAGAAGATTACAATCATTAATTTTCAGTACACTGCTGCTTTAGAATTTACAAATAACTTTCCATCGGCCATCCTGTGTATTGTAGCATCGTGTTTTCATATAATTCATTAAAACTAACAAAACTGAAGAGTTTTTCATGATATGCCATATCTAGCACTGCATAGGCATGGATGTGGTCATCAAAGTGTGACACTTTAACTACATGACAGAGAAATCCAATTTCTCGATGCTGATTTACTAATATCAATTCTATTTTTCCAAATACTGGAAGAGAATTTTCTACCATATTCATTAGAATTAAAGTTTGAGTTTTATATTTGATGTTACAAAATGAAATATACTTAGTAATAAAACTACCTAAAAATAGTGGTGGAATATACTTTGAGTAATCTGTAATATAATTTATGGAATCCCTAGACATTTCTGGTCCAATATTAAGCCTACTGCTAAATCCTAGCTTGTTAAAAAAGCGATAACATAACTGAAGCTGGTTTTTAATAGCTATAGTCTTAGTGATATTTACTCTTGAACAACTAACATTTGCAGTCATTTTCGCTTGCCTATGTTTAGATTCATATCTCATACAAGACAAGTACTTTATGGGTCCTATATGAGACATGATACGGGCATAATGTAATAGATGGTGATGTTTCGGTTTCAAGGTATCTTTAAATAACCTTTGATAAAGATCGTTATGTCTAATTATGTAATATTGTAATTTAATCAAAAGTGTATCATCAACATATTCAGAGTGAACAAGGTCAAAAAGTTGCCTTAATATTTTATAAAACTCCCAAACGTCATCATCTCTTGGAACAAGATCTCCAATCAGTAGGCCAAAATCTCTTACAAAACAGAGCATTTCAGAAGCAGACATTGAAATTATAGTTTTCACAAAACATCTGCACGTAGTTTAGGGGTCTATTTAAATCCGGGATGAATAATTAAAACACTGAATTCTTTCATTCAAAGTATTCAATGATAGATATTTGGCATCGTGCAAAATGTGTCTTAAAATATGTAGCATATCGTAATGACATACTCCCTCATATAGGTCATGCATAATGTCAACGTAATAATTTTGAACTGCGTGGAAGTGATTCAACGTGTTAAATAAACAATTTTCTTTAATTCCTGTTAAAGATACATTGTGTTGAGCAAGATCCTGTGTATAATTTGCAATAGTTCGAATTAATAATAAATCTTCTTTGTTTTGAATCTTTGATGCCTGTTTATCGATTCTACAAAACGACAATTGAACTGACAGTTAAAACTTTCACTAAATCCTAGAACTGAATGCAATCCTAAATTATCCCCAGTATAAGAGTTAAAACAAAACGAATTTCAATAAAGCCGTATTGTTTTAACACAAAGTTAATTCCTGATTTCTCCAACGCCTTAAATTCATCTACCAAAATTCTAAAAACTGCATTATTTCCGAATTCTTTTCTATCATTACTATGAAACAATAAAGCTAAAAAAATATTTTCCTGAAGTGACGAATACTGGGGTGGGATTGTTGGAAGACTAACATACACTGCCCCTAATTTTTGTTTCCCAGAATGAGAACCCAATGGATTGCCACACTCAAATTCATCATAATACATTAATAGTGGTAGAACTAATTTGCTACTGGTAACATCGAAATTTTGTATAATGCTCCGAAAATGAGGAGACTGATATACATTGCACATTAAATCTTCGTTTTTCAGTTTATTAATGTGCACTAACATATCACTGTACATACCATCAATTTTAAATAGTTCAGTGAAAACTAAAGTAAGAGGAATAAATTGACCTCTAACCTTTTCACACTTAAGCATTACTGTTTCACCATCTAGGTCAATCGATTGTTTTTTTCGTTCACCTATAATAAATTCTACAGGCTTGACATATAATTTATCATTTTCAAATTTTTTTGTTCGGAGATACTCTGTTTTATATTCATTAAAAGAATTTATCAAATTATTAAACAGACAATCAACATCAGAAATATATTTTCTTCAACTCTATGCTTTATAAAAATGTCTAATACGAATTGTTTAAGAATATCTATAAAACCACCATTTAGAAATTCGGAAACAAAATCTACTATATCCTGAATATATTTTCGCGGAACTAAAGACGAATGGTAAAGTTTAGATAAAAAGGACATGCATTCACGATTTAACATGTCATTAAAGGTTTCGACAATTGATAAAGTTAATGGCATATTCCACGCTTCTACTGCTTCAACTGATATCAAAGGAGTATCAATAATTTTTTGAGGATGTAACTTAGTCATCACATTTGATTTAGTATAATTTTTGTTTATAAGATTGTGAGTTTGATCTAATATATGCTTATATTTTAAATGGTGTTTAAATGATTTAAGGGTAAAAAATCTCTAACACAGTTACTTTGAGAACAACGGTAAGTACCATTATTATCACATCGATGTTGAATTTTTAAATGTAACACCAAAGATGTTATAGATGGAAAATTATTTTTACATTTAAAACAATAGAGTGCCATAGTATTTAATATTTTCTAATGGTATTTATAATAGTTTCTACTGCTAAATACTTAGAATCATACTTAGTTTCCAAGCCGTAAAGAGATTTTTGAATAAGTAGCCATACTTGTTCTGCTTCTTTTGGATACTCAGCATTTAAGGCATGCAAAAGGCCAAATGTCACATCAACTGCTTTTAGAGGTGTTGGGACTTCATACAGCACGTCGTCAATTGAAACGTAAAATGCCTTAATAGTTTCTAAAGAAGGTCCAACAAAAACTGGCGTAGGTTGTTGCGTCAGACCATAGCTGGCTAATTTATTTCTTTTTCGTTCTAATGCAGGTTTTATTTCAGCAACAATCTAAAAAAAATAAACATTAATTTTATAAAATGACAGTTGAAAAATGTACTTTAACATGCAGAATAAATCCTTCACTTATTTCCATCGTTGAAGGTTTCCAAAACTTATTTTCCTTTGTATCTTTGTTTTTTTGTTTTATAACTACTACTGATTTCATTAGCATTGGCAAAAGAAACAGTACATGACAGGAATACGAATCTACAATAATGAGCACACACATACATATTGTAAAACATATCGTGTTGTTTAGCTTTACCTTCGTCCAAGTGAGATTCAAATGTTTTCAAATAATCATGAACAGCACTATTATTTAATGATTTTGCATATTTTAATATGTTTTTAGAAAATTCAGTAAAATTCGAAAATAATTTTGTTTCTAACTGTGGAAACTTAATATGGAAATCTTTCTGGAGCTAAAAACAATACAGATGCCAAATGAGATTGTTAACCAAGTTTTAAATATTACCAAAGTATATCCCAAATTTAATTTTAATGCTGGAAATGCATTAAAATATTCATTGATGGGTTTACTTCTCCACAGACTCCTAGGTAGATAAGTTTTTTCCCATCTATCTATAACTGACGTCCATGGTTCAATGGAGTTTCTTAGCCAGTTTACGTTTTCTTTATCTAATTCGCTTTCTGAACAGTTTACATGAGAATCAGGATTTGATTGGTTTACTTCATGTTTTATCGGAGCCAACAAACCGCTGTCTCGCATTTTTCGCCGTACGTTATAATATTTTCTGAATAATTTGCCACATCCTACTTTATTAAAAGACCCAGAAATTTTTTTCTTGTAAGCTACTGAAAAGTATAGTTCCTAAAAACTCAATTGAATTTAAGATCAAGCAAATTAAAAGGTTACCTTGATCTCAGAAGGAAATATTGAAACAACTGCATTTGCTAATAAATGAAACCTTTCAACAGAAATCCTAAAAGAAAAAACTTAAATACTTTTATGTTTATTGTGGTACTACGGACCTTTATCAACATCATCTGCAATTTCATTTTCTATAATAATTTCTGTCAATTTATCACGCATATCGTCTGTAAGAGTTTTATTTTTTTCATAAAAGCATAGGATTGCTTTTCCTTTCTGGAACTTTGATAAATCATTTTTTAAATTGGTTTCTTTTTCTGCTTTATCAATAGCTTCCTTTCTAGTCCGTCCAACAGGTGAATTTTGTACCTCTTCTATATTTAATCCTAAAATAGCACCAGGCCAAGGGTTGCCTAAACAAAACTACTAAAGTATTCCATTTGAGAAAAAGTTACTTACAAGAAGATGACAAGTCTTCAATATCAGAATTTGCAGGTGATAATAAGGAATCACAATTTGACGAAGCAAGAGAACCTGCATCTGTAGATGTATCTTCTTCGAGTGGTCTTAGCTTGGCCCATTTATGTTCTCGATATTTTTTTAAAAATAACATCCGCGGTCCAATTTTTGGAATTAGTTCTTTTATTGCGTCATCTGTTAATTCATTAAAAGCCTCCATATCTATATCATTTTCTATAATAAAATTTGTTTATTTTATATTTAATAAAACCTGTAATAAGTAAGTATTTAAGGAAATTGTTGTTTTAGTTCATTCCAAAATATCAAAACCAAAAGAAATTTTCAAAACAAACATTTTACGAATGTTACGACTTAAGTGCACAGATAAATTTTTACAAAGTGTACCTATTTTGTTTTTATCTCGTAAAATTGCAGAAAGTTGTATTTGTCTAACGTCAAAACCTGCAGCATATAAAAATTCAGATTTTCATAATTTCGAAAGTCAAATATGTACCAAGTTGGACTGGGTCACGAATTTTTTTGGGCCCAGTGACTTAGTTTGTCACTGACCCAGTATGGCCCGGTCAGATCCAAAATGATCCAAAATAACAGCTACCACTTACCAACAGGATGTTGAAAAGGTAAACAAGTGTCATTCTTATCACTTAATTTATTACAATGGATAAATAATGATTGCAGGTATGGTACTTGAACTTTAGATCTCAAGTTTCAAGGGATTCTTACTGTACAATTGCTTATTTTTAAACCTTTAAAAATAATTTTAATGCAAACAAGTGGTATTGCGATGAAAAATGTAACGGTCCAATTTTTGAAACCATTCATAAATAAATAACAAACATACAGGGATGTCAAGATGAGAAATGAATACATTTTATATCAAATATAATGTAAACATACCATTGTAATTAGAATGCATTTACTATGTACACATACTTGTGTTAGGTTTTGCTCATCACTATAAGTTGATAAGTACTTTACACTGGTTATTTCAAATCATTATTATCTAAAACAAACCAGCAAGGCAGTGCACTGGGGCATACCGGATTACTGGGCCAACAAGGGTAGGGTGCGTCGTCGAACCAGTCTGGGTCCCTGGGTCAGTCTGAGGCACCGGGTTAGCCTGGGTTATGGAGTCATAGGTTAATTATGTAAGTTTCCGAATGGCCCAGTGACCCATTTGACCCATTAGTAATTAAGGTTTCAAGATTTAGGCATCCACAAGCTTGAAATAGTTGCAATTTCAAAGTTTTAGTGTAAAACTTTATTGACAGAAGATTTTGCAAGTTACATAACTGATAATTTAAACATTACGTATTAGCATATGCAGGAATGAAAAATTTAGAAATTGAAAATAATTTGTCGAATGATTTTGAATCGCAAAAATTTAGATCGTAATTATAAAATAATATCGTGAAATTTAAAGGAAAACTTCCCTTTTTTAATAACTTTAAATAGAAAGTTCGATAATATAAGAACTGTTTATCATCTAATCTGTACAATTAGAACTAATTTAGGAAATTCTGGTTATTATACTAATATTATTTGTAGCATGTAGTCAAAATTTGGATTACAATTACACAAAACTGTCAATATTACATTAAAATTTTAATGCTGTTTCACAATCAAAATTTTTAGATGGGTATGTTTTTTGATATTTTTAACCTTTTAATGAATTGTTTTATTAGCAAAAAAAGAACAAATATAAAGATTTTTGTTATTTATCAATTTTTATTGGTTAAAAGTAAAAAGTGTAGGTATTTAGCCATGTATCTTAAAAGTTTAAACAATATGAGTACAAACTAGGAACTGAAATCTTCTCAATTAATTTAAATAGAATTGCCATTTATGTTTAGTACTGAAGTAAGCTCTTTAATGATTTTTTTCACTTAGCATTGATCATTCAGCAATTCTTATAATAGCTTTAATCAAATATTCACATTTCATATCATTGTTAGATCTGCAAAAATTGCATTACCGTCAATGGAGTTGTTTTTATAGCTGTTGTTAGTGCCCTATTTGATTATTTCTTCTTAGTGGTAATTTGATTTCATTTATATCCACCCAATAAAATAAACTTTTGGAAATGGTGAACACATATATAAAAACAGCAAATGCGTCATCTTACAACTACCAAAAGAGTTTTTCAAAGTGTTGAAAACAGATATCTTGAAAATTTTTGTTAACTGTTCCTAAGCAGACATATTTAAACATATTTTGACATTTCCCCTACCCTATTTTGTGGGTGGAGTGATTTTGGATTTTAAATGGAATGATGGTTTTTTTTAAAATTTGCATAAAAGGTTTTAATCTAGGTAAAAACTAAGTGTGTGCAAAAAAAGTACTAATTGGCTCTTTCAGTTACAGAATTATAATTTGTGAAGTTCAAATACAAAAAATTATTAATCAATAAAGAACGTAATCATTTGAATGGGATACTTGAAAACTATTAAAAACAGAGCAAATCAATATTTTTTGTACACATACTTAGTTTTTACCTAGATTCGAATTTTATAAAAACATTTTCCTTCATTACATTTAAAATCCAAAGATATTCCCGGCCTCTCAAATTAGCGTAAGAGAGAAATGTCAAATGTGTCCCTCTGTCACAATTATAAGTACTTCAGGACAATTTAACAAAAAAATTTATATCGTTTAAGAATATCCTCTTGTAACACTCAGTATAATTTCTACATGCATTACATGCAATATAGTGCATTCAGTGTCAAGAATTATTGTAATCTTGGACACAAATTATAAACTTAAATAAGCTTTAGTATATCAATAATTTATCATTCAAACGAGTTGAAGCAGCTGTTTAAATTATGTTTCATTGTAACACCATTGGAATCACAAAATCTCGAATAAAATTTTTTCATATATAATATTAAAGTTTTAGATACACTGTTTTGTTTATTATAACTATCACACTAATTGGTTGGTGATGATACTTGAAACTGAAGTTTAAACACACTTTTTCCAAATATCTGTTCAATATACTTTCAGAATAAGACAACAAATATGTTAAATTTTGGATGCACTTAAAATATTTCTCACACTTAAGACATTTAAATAAAGGTATGCAAATCATCTTAGAACTTATTCAGTTGGCGTCTCAAAAATAAATTAACAAAATTATTAGAAATTCTTTTCAGACTAAAATATGACATGCTTTTAAAGATCTGACATACGACAAAAGAACCAACAAATGCTTGAAACGGTGAAAAAATTTATTGTAAGATTTGCATCTCTAATTTCAAGATTGCATAGAATAAGAACAGCTTATTGTTTTACTAAAAAATAAATCAACAATTTATTTAAGGTATGTTAATTTTAATGGTGGTGATTATGTATAAAATTAATACATATATATCTCGGTAAAACGATTTACTTGAGGTTACCAAATATATTTTGTCGATAATATTTTGTTATGCTGAGACAAATATATTTTAATTAAACATTTTCATAATTGAATCAAATATTAGAACTTTTTTCAGTAAGTAAAAGATTTATTTGAAATCTTTCTTGAATTAACAAAACATTTTCTACTTAACCCATAAACCATTTTTATTTAAAGAAATGTTAACTATCCAAATAACACCTTCCTAAACTTAAAACAAGACCAAATGTCAACTCAACAAAGGAGTTTTTGAGTTAAAAAATTAAGTGCATTATTTCTATTTAGGCGCTATCTTAAAATGAAGTATGTAAATACTTCAATTAATAAAATGTTTGGTTATTTTAAAATTAAATTCATTAAATTCAACAAAACTGTTTTGTCGATTTCACAAATACTTAAATTGGCTAAAATAAACAAGTATGTTGAAATAACAAACAACATAATCAAAACAACAAAATGTGTTTTCCTTTTAACAAAGCGAAATTTCTACCTAACAAAATATTTTGTTGAACCAGCAACATTAGATCTCGTAATTCAAAGTAATTTTGATTTATTTGGATGTTATTATCGATAGTTTTAAAACAATATACTAGAATTTTACAGCACACATTAATTATTTATGTTTCAAGAAAAGCACAATTCATAAATCATAATTAATATGAAAGTATAATATTTATTGACTATTCCGCGTTTAATATAGACGTTCTTGATTGCATCATATATAATAAAACAATTACTTACCTTGAAAAGCCATTATTAATTGCGGCATGTTCCAAGAATCCAAAATTTCACTAATAGTATCCATTGATTAATCATTCACAAACACAGGAAACAATATACTCAGGGTTTTGACACTATTGCGTAATGGCTGCTTTAGAATAATATGTGGTAGCCGGCAGGTCAACTGCATCACGAAATTTTTGTTCTGTGCACATGCGCTGATATTTCTATTAGCACGGTACGTGATAGATAAGCTCTGCTGTACGCGTTTTAAGACCTTTGCGCATGACGTCAGTGCGGATAGAAATCATTGTAAATGCATAGCCGAGAAAACTTTTTCTATATAAATTGGGTTTTTTTAGTAAATATTAGAATCCAAAGGATTGAAATAAATTAAATTGATGTTTTAGTCATGTTTTCGTATAATTAATATAGAACAGGCATGCATATGCGTTTTGTATTGTTCATACACAAAGATAGGTGCCAGAAAGAGAAACGTAATTGTTTCCTCATAATAATTAATTAGGTACACTCCCTTGATAAATTCTTTTACATCAATGTCTCTACAACTATGGACAGGTTTAAATATTAACACGCAGTTTTAGAAAAATCCAAAAAACAAAACAATTCAGGTACAATAAGAAATATGTTAAAATAATGGAATAACCTGTTTGCTTTACATGCCAATCATATTCATTTGTTATGCTATTGGTCTGTTTATGTCGATGTAGCAAAGAACTTACTTACTTCAACAGATAATAACCAGCATCACTACAAAATTACTTGCCTAACATAACAAATTCACTTGTGTACTGGGTACAAATCTGTAATAGTTAATATTACAAACCATGTTAAAAAAATTTGTTAACTCAACAATTTCTTTGTCGCCATAAATAATTTTTCTGCAACAAAAGGATTTTTGTTGCAATAACAAATTCATTTTTCTGAGTGAAGACCTGCGTTTAGTACCACGTTTCGCAACTTATCATCTCTAAAGACGCTACCATAGCTCTACCAATAGCTATGCAATGACCACAAAGCGTATTTAGCAGTATATTTTATTACACACCTGGATAGAATCAAGAAATTGATTATCAGAGACAATTCACAATGAATTTTTTTAAATAGAGCAATATGTCAATTTGATTAAACATTCTTTAAATAACGCTATGGTTAGACAAACAATAATCATAGACGCCAAATTAATGTCGGATAAATGACAATTAATAATTTTGTTAAAATTGGTGGGGCGTCATGTACTCGAATAGTGGTAATTCTAAAATGAGCCAACAGATATATATATATATATATATATATATATATATATATATATATATATATATATATTGCTGTGATATACTCCTGTGAATGCGGGGACTGGGTCCTTTCAACAAAAAAATTCTAGTCCCACAGATTGGGCGTCATAAACTGCTGTGATCCTCTTTTCGCCTCGGCTGCTCACCTAATTTTATAAACCTCCTCATTCATAAAAACAACACATTCCTACCACAAACATCAACGTTAACTCTATTTACATCAATATTCAGAATACATTAAAATTTCAAATTTTATTTCAGCATAAAATTCAGTTTTAAAAGAATTTCAAGATTAATTTTATTATCATTTTAATGTGCATCCAGAATTAAAGTCCTTGTTGGATGCCTACTAATTAATATAACAATATATGCAGACCGGAGTCTGAGTACAAAGGAGCATCTACCACCCTTTACGTTAATTAACCAGGTTCGTCTAATTGAGCTCAAAGACATACCCAAATTTTCATCATAATTCAGAACATCAATACTAAATACCCTTTCTAGTTAAACAAGCAAATTTCATCTTAAAATTAAAATTTTATGGTTAGTACAATTTCACTAATGTCCATTTAAAGTAAATCAATTATAAAGTAATTCAACACACACAAAAATATCAAAGTTCAAACAAAATAGTATAAATTACCTGAAGGTTACTGCACTCGTAGCTTCAATGTACATCGTCCCTTTTGTTAATCACACCATTCCAACTGGGTTATATTTACAGCTTCTGATTCACAACGCTTTTCAAATTTTCTCCATCACCATTTATTTAAAGTTGTTTCTGGGCTTTTCCAGAACTCATCTGTGTATAACTGACCCTTGTTTTGTGGATCCAGACACGTTTATGAACCATTTAATCATTAACACCCCCGAAAAATAGTAAAGAAATTCATACTTCTTTCACTCATATACGCCAAAACTGCCTACTTTTGGTGTATTCATTTGTCGTTGTAAATTTTACTAATTGGTACAGTAATACTAAATTTTATTATCTTGTATTTAAGTGCACTCAAGTACATTTATGTTAGCACGTAAATAACAAACTGTTTTAAATCACCAAAATATACGAGCAAACTTTAAAATATTTTATCAAACTAAAATGCACTGTTTAACGTATTGAATCAAGTCGCGGATGTAAGAGAGCTTGTTCATATTCACCTGGGTATATATAGAAGTTAGCCCGTCTGTCGGTGGAGTCCTCAAAATGGACAATTCTAAAGAATTTCGCTTGCTATGTTCCCATTCCGTAGCTCGCGCGTCGGTTTTTACGAATTTTGTACTCGCCCCAGTTAAATCTCAGAAATTCTCAACACGGCATGCAATGTCTGGAAATAACTAATTAAATTTTATACAGAAATTGTTGTTTCTACCTCTCATATGTGCATCTTATTTTCAACCAATCGTGACCCTCGTGACGTTGCTCATATCACGCCTTTAATTATTAGTGTCTTTGCTTGACGCATTTTCTCTTTCCTTTTCTAACCTGTTCGTATTGGTGCAAATTGATATTCTTTATTATCGATTATTTTCAGTCCATGTGGACTATCTGGGTTAAATAACCCCGTATCGCGCCTTCCCGTGAATATTAAGCCCCGGTTTCTCCAAGATTCTTTGTAACCATTAATTATCTGCAAAATTTACGCCGAATGAGCTTTTTAAACTACGTAGGTGTTCAAACATACTATTAATTCTCAGAGCCTTATTTCGTGGTATTTTAATCTTGGATTTTCACAGGCTTTTATGCTTATTATTAATAATGGTTTAATTAACTCCAATTAAAATTGACTTCTATCCTTTCATTTTAGCGAATACAAATTAAATATTAATTATTATGTGTACACTTTGTTTAATACCGGTTACTTAAAATAGGGTTAATTAATATAAATTTTGCACGTAATTTCCATTTGTTTCTTTCCTCGGAATAATTACATTACACGTAGAGCTTGTTAATACTGTTTCTTTTGATATAAAGCGTCTTGTACATGATTTAAATCTCTTATTTTTACTGAAACGACCGAATTTATTCTCCACGGTTTTTAATAAAGCGTATTTTTTAATAAAATTCCTATACACGGTGCTTAAAATTATTTGCTATAATTAATTAATTTTCTACCTTGGTCTAAATATGAGTAATATATATATATATATATATATATATATATATATATATATATATAGAGTGCCTGCCCACACCGTGTAAGAAACTAAAGCATCTATCGGAAAACATAATGCTGGCTTGTTGTTCAATAGAATATAGGACCTTAAAATCATCTACACCTTGGTTCAAATATTCCATATTGCGTACAACGTTGAAAATACATCAGGATATTGACATTAAATATTCTAAAGTCTTAGAGTTTCTAAAACGGTAAAATGTTGGATATAAAGCTCAGAAAGATAAAACTTTTACTACAGAGGATTTAATTAAGTTTATAATTGAAGACCCCGGCGATAAATATTTATTAATGAGTATAAAATGAAAATTTATTCTAAAAATATACATTGTTAATTTTTTTAAGGTGGTTCTTATTATAGGATTATCAGGAGCATGTAGATGCGGCGAACTAATAAAATTAGCTATATGTGATATCCAAGATCAACAATCAGTTATCACAATTAAGATTTCTTATACCAAAACTAATAGACCAAGAACTTTTACTAGTACTGTTTCAAGAAGCTGTCCAAACTTTATAGAAGCATTCAGAAAGTTTGTTTTATTACGGCCGAAGACAGATTATTCACGATTTTTACGCTTTCAAAATGCGCAAATCAATTAATTAATAGAAAAACATACCATGGACAATTTACCACAAAAAATTGCCGAATATTTAAAATTGGATGGTCCCACATGATAGATTGACATAGTTTTAGAAGAACGTCATTAACGACACTACTTGTCGTGGTGAAAATATATTAACATTAAAACAACACGGCTCGGCGGGTGGAAATGCGCAAATATCAGAATGCTATATTGAAGAATTCATTACGAAAAGAAGAACAAACTAAAACGTATCTTCAAATTATGGAAAATAATAATAAAAGAAATGTAGATATATATACCTGAACCTAGTACTTATATCGACTATATAATGGTTCTGAAGCTTTTGTCGAAAATAGCATAAAATGAGAAAAAGTTTCATTATCTTTGTGTGTTTAAAACTGCACTATTAATGTAACTAATAATTATTCCTAAATTACGTTGTTCGCCTATTTGTTTTCAATAGTACTCATTAAATTTACTTTTTCCATTTCTAATTTTTCTGTGCTAGTAGGAAAAAGGTCATATGTGTTACACTGGAGTAAAGTGCCTCTTCCTTCCTTCGAGTGTTTGCTTCCCATTGCTTCGCGTTAGAAAGCAAACCACCTTCAGGAAAAAAAGTTGCACTTTCCTACCTTGTAATACAAATAGCTATTATATAAAAGTTGTCATATTTTACTAACCCCGCTGTAGAATGTCAATTTTAATAGTTATTTACATTACAGGCTACGAAGGTTCACTTTTAGGTGCGAGGTATTTCTAAATGGTCTAGGCGAAGCGCAAGTGTAGCTGAGGTTAGTTAAAAATTTCGAGCAAATAAAATGGCATTCACAAAGTGTAACATATTAAACTTTTCTTTCTCTCTCAACCTTTGCTACCATAAAGGAAGAAATTATAATGAAATAAAATGAATCAGTGATCATAATAAAATAAGTAAATTATTATAAGGTGGTTTTATGTCAACTTTTCTGGACCTTTTGTGAAACATACTACAATTGTAATTTTACATTTATATTTCATCGGACTCCATTTCTGCTGATTTTTCTGGTGTAGCAATCGGTTCATACCGATTCGTTGTCGGCAGGTCGGCGACGGTGGTCACCTTCGGCTGCTTTGATGTCTTCTTCGTCGGCACAGTGATGCCATTGTTACAGGCCTCCTCCGAAGCGTCGTTAATAGCGCGCTTTCGGAGGTCCTTCGTTTCGGCGTCAGGTGCTATCGCTACGTCTTCGCTCTCCATCGTTCCGTTAAATGGCGCGGGTAGCAGTGCAAGCACTACGCCCGCGCAATGTAACGAAGCGTCCCATCCAGATATGACAGTCAATTTTGTCGAGTTTTGCTGTCATCAATTTTATTGTATTTGTACCTTTAGTAATTAAGATTTAGTACATGTAATATAGATGATGGTTTTGTTTTCAGTCTTATAGAAGTTAATATACTTGGGTATTCGTCATTAAGGGAAAATTACTATTATATAAAATTTACGATTAATAATTTATTTGTATTATTAACAAAACTATTACTGTCCTTGTAATAAATATTAGAATATATTCGCTTCATAATTTTCAAGTAGAAGAAATCAATTGCAAGATTTTCGTTTCATTTATTCAAAGTGATTTTCTAGTTATCTTGCCGTTGCAGAAAAGTAGTACAGAGATTTTAGAATTTTAAGATTAACATTGCGTTTCTAAATTATCCATTATTTATATACATTCAAAGTTTATTCCAGATTAATAAATTCTTTATTCTAATTTAGATATTGATATCAGTGCAACACATGGTCATCACGCGCAGTTCTGTTAAACTGATTGTTTGAAGGAATCAGTCAGTGACGTTTCGTTTTGTTAAGCTAATTTATTTTCGTCTTTTGTTTATTCGAAGTATTGATCTTATAATGATTTACAAAATTATTTCTCTATTAGATTTTTCATTCTTTTAAGGGTACATGCTCGTTCGATATTCAGAATTTTTAATTCAAGTTAGTAAAACTTTGATACTACGTTTGAGTACTAGTTCGAAAGTGTTCCGCCTATGTTTATATTTTATTAATCTATCAAGGTTAATTTTGACCGTCAATTTATAGTTGATAACCGTTAGCTCTTGTTGAATTTTGATCCTCAAGAAGAAAAGACTTGTGTTACTGGCTTTTCTAAAATTTATAAGTTTATTCAATTTATGAATAGCCATCCGATTGTAATTTGTTGGGATTTATTTTAGTCGAAGCTTTATAAATCAATTTACGTAGTTATTTTGGTAAACGGCATTTTTGCTGGAATTTATAGTAACCATTTGTCTTTGAATGTGGGCAGCGTGTAAGTATGCCTTTGATTTGATTAATAACCAATATTAATTGTTACGTTTCTTAGGTACCCTTTTTTTTTATTATAGCTTATCTTATTTTACGCGCAATCAGTATCTTGTACATCGGATCCTTTATGGGGAAATTTTATTAGAAATTTATATATTGTGAAGGCTGAATTTTTGCGTTCGATTTTGTGGACATTGTTGTGGGTCCTAAAGAAAAAGAAGTTGTATGGGGATTCCTGAGGATTTCCTTTTATCCGTTTTCCAATATCCTGTGGAGAAACAACTTAGCAGTGCTATCAACGACCGGTATTATATTTTAGAGATAAGAACATATTTACTTTTCCAAAGACGAGTATTATATCTTCTATCATAATTTGCATATGAATGTTGTTTTGTACTTAAACATATAGTATTTAAAACAAGTATTTATTCATATTTTCAATTCTAGCTTTCGTGATCCAACTGCATGCAATTAGCCATCAATTATTTGTTAACCTATTTTGCATTCAAATTCAACTAGGACTAGGACTGAACTTGTCAGCTTTACGTTTTTTCCAATAGATGCTTTGTTTTTACCTCAGCTTTATTTTTTTAACGGTAGTTTAGTGCAGCCAAAGGCCGATGAACCCGTCCTGACCAAGAGGACTCTGTGCTCTCAACTTTAGATCAGTTATCGTAAGATAGTGCATAACTAGGAGTGGCCGAGGTAAGTGCTTTTGAGTTGTTTCACATATTATTTTCTGAAGTTGCACATAGAAGTATTAAGTTTGGTAAACATTATATATTTCAACGGCAAACAATTTCTTATTAAATTTAAAGTGAAAAATTACCGTTGCACAGACACGCACGGTGGGTTGAATTACTCCCAGACTAGCAGACTTACTAGCCCGTTTAGCGCTCAAGGTGTCTTCAGCAAAGCAATTCAGATCATGGTCCGTGGGTTGGATTATGGCGGAGGTAAAGACGGGTTCCACTACGTTGATCCGGGATGATTACCTACGGATTGGCAGGCTCACCAACCCGTTCACAACCCAAGGTGTCTTAGGCTAGATAATCAAACCGGATTTAGTAGCGAAACTTTCCAGTGTTCAGCTCTACCAAAGTACAAAAGCTAATCATAGCTTTGCACGTTTGCAGAGCTAACCACGGGGCGATTCTTTTTGAATGCACTAAAGTAAGTGCAAAGCTTGGTTGTTAGGTGTTATAAAAACGCGGGAACAACTAATTGTTTCCACGTGTTTATAAAACCCACTCAATTCTATAAATACATGAGAACTGGGTACTTCCCGCGCGTTTAATAGAATCGGTTGCGATGCCGTACGCGATGTTTGTGATGACCGTTGAAATTAAATAATACAGGAATGTATTATTCAATTGAAACCCTCTTTGATGGCTGCTCCACTGGATCACTGCGTTGTAGTTGACATCGTTGAATTAAATAATACTGACAAGTACTATTTAGTTAAAATCGCTCTGAACTGTAAGTGCTCTCTCGTTGAAATCTGGATGTGACTGTACCCATTTCTAGCATTCTAGATTAGTTCATGTATTTGTTGTTGACAGATGAAACAGGGGCATAAGTTGCATAGGTGAAGCCGGTGCACCGCACCAGGGCCCAGCCGCACAGCACACAAAAGGGTCTACTACTGTCTTGAGCGGAATCGTTATTTGCGATTTATTTTATCACAAATCATGACACTGAAACAGTAATTTTATTTTAAATCAAATAGTTTCTGTCTGTGCAGACTGCAGTTTGTAGATTACTAGATTCGATGCATATTTCTATTTGTATCCAATTTATTATGAGTGCAGGAGGCGACACTCGACAGATAAGCACATCATAACTAAACTCATTTTATTCTATATTAAACATTTAAACTTAAACATTTTAATAATGCAACACCTTAAATGAGAGATAATAATAACAAATTCCATGTATGTATGTTTTTATAATAGGTACCTAACAAAAATGTTCGTTTTCAACCAATACCGCAAGTTCTTACTTTCGTAATCAGCAAAATTATTTTAAGATCCCAGCGCACCAGTCATCATAATTATTAAAACACTTTTCATCTTCATCTACATGAGAAATATCTTACTTATGCATGTAGTCTACGTAATAGTAGTTCAGGTAGGCTCTTAAGAAATTAAGAGATTTATAGCATACAATGATAAACGTTTAAAAATAAATAGCTGCAGGTACCCGTAACTTATCAGTTTTCCGTGTGGACGGGTGCTTTACAATCCAATTCAGGTACTCAGTCACATCAAACCGTGTGACGACTGTGACTAATATTTAATATTCTGGTTTAGCTTGAATTGCAACGAGCAACGCGAGTTATGTATCCCCCAATTACCTATATATATATATTGATGTATTGAATCTAATATGAATTATTAGAAATTATTAAGTAAAAGTATAAGTTCAATGCAACATTGTAACACAAGGATAACCCAGAGAGGTTATCGACAGTTCATGAGAACGGAATGCAGCTTTGCATCCGTGAGGGCAGTGATACTGCAGGTGGCAGGTCACAGGCGGTCAACAGACCGCAATTACTTAGAATTAAGTTGTTACATTGTAATAAAGTGTACGATTAAGAGAAACGCAGACATGAGATCTGCAAGTTCCCACAGCCGTGTGGAGGGCAGGTTATTATAAAAGGCCCGGGAGCTCAATGCCCGGCAGTCAGTCTTCGAACTCCATACTTCGTTGTTCAAGCTACTCAACCGAGTCAGTCTCCAAACTCCATACTTCGTTGTTTGAGCTACTCACTAGTACAATAATTATTTTAGTATTATGTACAAGTTATCCAAATTTTAACTAATAAAAATATTGTTAAAGTTTCAAAGTGTTTTTAAAAAACCAGCTCCAAAGGCCCGAACTTTAACTGGCGCAGTCGTAGGATGTCAAAGGGCACTGAAAATCCAAAAATCGGAAGATTGGTGACCAAGAATTTTATTCGAAATTTTGGCAGAACCCAAACCAAGTTGGAGGAAGAACAAGCATAGTCTGAATCCAGCAACAAACCAAGTTGGACAAGGAACAAAATCGTCTAAGGCCAACAAACAAACCAAGGTGGACAAGATACAGAATCGATCGAACCCACCAAAGAAACAGATGAAATTAATGTAAGTTCATTTCCATAATTTTATTTCAAACCAAAACTATCATTGATATATGCTAGTATTATAACTATTGAGTACCATTTATATTTACTGTTTATGAATTGTATTTTATGAATATTTTTGAAAATAGTTCAAAGTGAATTAATTTCAAAACGAGACTGTATAACATTTTATGAGACGAATGTAAAAGAGATAAAAATTTTTCTTTAAAAAGCAAATGAAACTTGAAGTTTAAAAGAAATTTTCTTTAAAACAAATGAGAATTAATATTAAAAGATCCTTACCATAATTAATAGAACAAACTCAAAATAATCCAAAAAAAACGGGCGCACATTCACAAACACCAAAATAAGAAACATCAACCACCGCGATTCAACGCACGTTTATAAACCGGTAAACTAACGCGAAATTAATTTCAAAGCTAAAGCTAATTCGAACAAACTGTACAGAACGATTAACTAAACCATTGACCTCTATAATACTGAATAAATCACAGCAAGAACTCTGCAGTAACCTAAAACCGCTGTAATCTAAAACGCCATCCGAAGAAAGCAAGAAGCACCTTTATTACACATTTTAAACCTCAGAGAAAATCGCTTTCAGAACTAAACTTTCAACTTTCAGTACAAAAGCAATTTGCATCATACACGGGATAATAAAAGCAACGCAGTTTCTACATTAATACCTACAATCCATAAAAGCAGCATTATAAGTAATTAAATACATCACGGAATTATAGAAGCGCATGAAAATTACACCACTACACTATATAAATAAAGTGCAGTAAAACGGTCATCAAAAGAAGCTTTAATTAAAACGCTGAAAACCTACATTACGGAGAGATTCAATTACCAACAAGCATTATAATACCAAGAGATCTAAAAATAAAACAAACGTAACACTTTATGCGAAAGCATTAGCAAGTAAATTATCTAATTCTTATAAACTAACACCTGTAAGTGCAATTGACTCAACGTACGTGACAAAGTAACGGAGATTACATCCTTTAGTATTCAATTTCAACAGTAAAGTACAAAAGTAAGTAACCTCAGGTCATAACTACGCAACTCAGTAAAACCCACGGAAGAGTATTAATTACGCTAAACGAGAATAAATCCATCCATTTAAGATTCCTTAAGAAACAGGAACTCAAGATAAATTAAAAGTTGCATAAAAACAATTAATCCAAGACTACGGTAATAAATTCAACATTATTGAACACAAATCTTGTGAATACATCACCGCATTGTGTAATTAAATATAAATAAACAACGACTACGATTTTAAAAATAACTCGACGCAATATAAACTTAAAATTAATAAATCTAATACTACAAGTACGAAATTAATCTCAAATTCTTACCAAATTTTTATCCACCCAATCCAAACTGAAAATTAACAAACCAAAACCAAAGTTAACGTCACAAAAAGCAAAACCAACTCCAATTTTACAAAATTCGAAATTATTTCATCCAAAAGAAAAACTAATACATCCAAAGCATAATTAACGTTACAAATAGAAAATCAACCCCAATTTTTACAAAAATTGAAATTTCACAACCCAAACGGAAAATTAATAAATCCGAAGCAAAAGTAACAATACAAATAGCGAAATAAAGCTTAATTCAAAAAAAAAAAAAAAAATTTTTAAATTTTCCAAAAATCGAAAACAACCCTTAACCAACATGAGTAACACAGACTTGCGTCTCTATTTAGAGACAATACAGACATTTGATGGCACGCAGGCCCATCTCTCGAATTTCATTGGAGCATGTGAAATGTTCCTAAAAACCTTTTACAAACCCGGAGATGACGCAAGAAATTCATTGCTTATACGTTTAGTAATAAGTAAACCAGCCGGAAGGGCACTAACCTTAATCGCCAGTAGGGACGACTTATCGGAATGGGACCAGTTTAAACAGCTACTAATTGCATATTTTGGAGACCAACGTAATATAAAATGCCTGGTACGAGACCTAATAAACCTTAGAATGGAACACAATCAATCCCCTACCAATTCGGAAATGCCAAGACGTGAGAAGTTTAATTTAACAAAATTAAAAATCGAAGAACCCGATCAAAACGTTAGACATTTAAAACAAAATGTATGACGAAATGGCACTAGACACATACATAAACGCTTTACCAGAACGATTATCGGACAAAATCAGATTCCAACGACCCCAAAATCTAGAAGAAGCTATGAGCCTAGTAATAGAAGAAGAAAATGTAATGTATTACCGCAACAGACTATACAACCCCAACGCGAATAAAAGTTATTCACCAACAAAACTATACAAGCTACAAGACAAACAATCCCTCAACAAAAATTCACACCCTTTAACCCACAAACAAATCAACCGCGAAGTAACAACCCAAGTTTTAACAATACCAATTTTAATAATCAATATCAACATTTTTCAAGACCAACATTCAACCCAACTTTTACGAAACCCGCATTCCAACCGAGATTCAATCAAAACCTAAACCAACAAAGACCAGCATTCAATGCAAACCCTAATAGAAATACACCAATGACTAATACTCATAACAACCCTAACAATTATTACAAACCAACACCAATGGACACCTCATCTAGTAACACCAGACAAAACACAAAAATAACACATATCCGACCAAACCCTCATCAGAAACGTAATTTTACATCGGAAGAATTATTTCATCAAGAAATAGAAAAATTTGACACTGACCAGAATAATTACATTGAGACACCTACGAACAATGAATCAAACCATGCAGAAACTTATGAACGTGACGAACAATACGAAACTTACGAGGAGTACGACAACGAAAACTCAAACTCAAATTTTCACATGGACCAATTCATAACGGACCAAACTTAATAAACTTAAATAACATAAATCACTTAGTATTACCATACATAGAAATACCCCACGCCAAATTCAAACTATTAATTGACACCGGATCATCAAAACATTAATTAGCCCCAGAACCGTACAAAAACACTATTTAGATTATGTAGAAAGAGAACCATTTAAAATTAAAACAGCTCATCAAACAACACTACACCAATTCGTAGCCAATATACCCTTACCAAGAACATTTAATGTTAAAATGAAACATAAATTTTGTGTATTCGAATTTAACGACAAATATGACGGATTAATCGGAATGGACCTTCTAAGAAAATTAGGAGCCAACATTGACATTAAAAATCGCTTATTAAGGACAAAATACGGAAAAATCCCAATTAAATTTCAAAACACACAAATCGAACAAAAATACACATTAGAACCCCGAACGGAAAGAAAATAAAAATCCCAGTAAAATCTAACAAAAATTTAGGAATAATAAATCATATGACATTTCAACAAGGAGTAGAAACCCCAACTGCCTTAGTTCAAATAAAAGATAATTTTGCAACCACAACAATATTAAATTCAAACGACTATCCCGTAGAATTATCATTGACAGACCCAATTAACGTAGAAGAACTAAATTTTAACGAAATGGAAATAGACGAGAATTTAGAAAATAACTACAACCCAATAGAACATGACGAAATGTTAAGAGAAAATTTAACTAACATCCGCTTTAATACCGATATCAATCAAGAAGAAGAAAGAGCAATTAAGAACTTATGTTTTGAATACCGAGACATATTCCATTGTGAAGGAATACCATTAACATTCACCAACACAGTAAAACATAATATCGAGTTAACAGACAATAAACCAATCTTTACAAAAGCATATAGACTACCTCATGCAAGCCAAGAAGAAGCTGACAGACAAGTAGCAGACTTATTAGACCAAGACATAATCCAGCACTCCAATTCACCATGGAGCAGCCCGTGTTAATAGTACCTAAGAAATTAGACGCAACCGGAAAGAGAAAGTACAGAATGGTAATAGATTATAGAAAGTTAAACGAAAAACGGTAGATGACAAATATCCACTACCAAATATAACCGAAATTTTAGACAAATTAGGCAAATGCCAATATTTTACAACATTAGACCTAGCATCAGGATACCATCAGGTAGAGATGGAAGAAAAGATATATCAAAACAGCCTTCAGCACACCTAGAGGACATTACGAATACAAACGAATGCCATTTGGACTAAAGAACGCACCCGCTACTTTCCAGAGAGTCATGGACAATATACTACGAGGAATACACAATGAGAAATGCCTTGTATACCTTGACGACATCATAGTTTATTCCACATCACTGGTAGAACACATAGAAAGATTGACAGAAGTATTCGAAAGACTTAGACAAGCACATTTTAAAGTACAATTAGACAAAAGTGAATTTTTACAAAAACAAGTATCATTTTTAGGACATGTAATAACACCCCAAGGAGTAATGCCAAACCCAGACAAAACAAACGCAGTTCTAAATTACCCATTACCAAAAACAAACAAAGAAATCAAAGGATTTCTAGGACTTAGTGGTTACTACCGCAAATTCATTAAAGGTTACGCTCAGATAACCAAACCCCTGACAAATTGTTTAAAAAGGAAACAAAATTGAACACACCCGGAATTTATTAAAGCAGTAGACAAAATTAAAACATATTAACTAATCACCCTGTATTAGAATACCCAGACTTTACAAAACCATTTATACTGACGACAGACGCATCGAATGTAGCATTAGGCGCAGTATTGAGCCAAGGAAAAGTAGGTAGCGATAAACCCATCAGCTACGCATCCAGAACCCTAATTGAAACCGAACAAAAATATAGCACTATAGAAAAAGAGTTATTAGCCATAATTTGGGCAACAAAATATTTTAGACCTTATTTATACGGAAGAAAATTTTACATATACACTGACCATAGACCACTAGTATGGTTATGCAAACTGAAAGAACCGAATTCAAAATTACAAAGATGGAGAATCAGACTCGAAGAGTACGATTACGAAATTATATATAAAAAGGGAATTTATAACAACAACGCAGACGCTTTAAGTAGAATTCAACTCAATGCATTAGAAACTGAATCCATTATAGGAAACGTAGACGATACAGAAATAAGGGAAGATCCAGACGAGATCGACACTATACATTCGACACAAAACGAAGAACCAAAAAACGCGATTAAAATTTTAAACGAAGCAATCGATATGAAACCCAACCAGTTTATAATAACCGAAGTTTTAAATAACTCCAATCCAGTAAAATATACAAAAGTAGATAACAAAAAGATATACCAAATTCAAATAACAAAAGACGACAACGAGGAACAAATAATTAAAATTTTAAAAGAATACACCCCCGAGAAAAAACGATTTTATTTTTATTTCAACACCGAACATTTATACCAAAGATTTGCAGAATTGTACATTAAACTATTCAATAACTCTGGACGTGAACTCATCAGATGTACTAGAAAACTAATAACACTAGACGACCCTGACGAAATAAACGATGTAATTAGAAATCAACACGAAGGAAAAACCAACCATCGTGGAATTAACGAAACAATAAAACAACTTGTAAGACGTTATTATTTTAAAGACATGAAGGACTTGACCACAGATTTTATTAACCAATGCGAACTATGTGACAGAGCAAAATACGATAGGAAACCCCAAAGATACCCTTAATGTTAACCAAAACACCCGACAAACCATTTCAAAACTTCATGCCGATACTCTAGTAGTAGAAGCACAAAACTATCTAACAATTATAGACGCATTCACAAAAATAGGCCAAGCCATACCAATCACATCCAAAAATAGCATCGACGTGACCCAAGGATTTTACAATATTTCACATTTTACGGAACACCCGAATCAATCACTTTAGACAATGGTAGCGAATTTAAAACGAGACAATACAAAACACGTTAGAACTTCACAAAATAAAAATTCATTTCATAACGGAAAACCACCCTGAATCAACGGACTAATTGAACGATTACATTTAACCCTGTTAGAACAAATTCGATTACTAAGAATAAATTATAAAAGGAACATATAACCAATTTAATGTCATACGCACTAATCGCCTATAATAACACTATCCACTCATCAACAAATTTTACACCCTTAGAATTAACATTAGGACATTCAGATTCACGAAATCCCTATGACATACACTACAATAAAGAAGTATATCAACAATATGCGAAAGATCATAAACAAAACTAAAAATAACTTACGACAAGGTAAAAGATAAATTAGAAAACGATAAAGAACGTATCACCACAACCCGAAATAAAAATACCGACTCAAATAAATTTTCAATAGGACAAACCGTATATGAGAAAAACTTTCAAAGCAAGCGACATAAAACAGCACCCAGAAATTTAGGACCATTTAAAATTAAGAAAATATCAGATAAAAACATAGCAGTAGTAGACAACGGTAAAATAACGAAATACATTCATTTAAAAAACCTAAGACACCCTGTAATTTCAGATGGACAGTCATCACCCTTACCGTCAACCTCCACCCAGGTAGAACGGACAACCAAATAATAACATAAGATATAAATAACAACCCCGGTATACTACCAATTAAATTAGGAAGTATACAAAATACAATATTTACTCAATAATATCCAACCTTACTTTAACGCAACAACTTTTAGCAACATTAAGAATAACGAAATAAGATTTTTGATAGAAATCCCGATAGTAGAAAGTAACAATTATCAATATTATCATTTATTTGCTTTTCCAACGAAAGTTACTAGCACATACCAAGTAATCATACCCAAAACCAAATTCCTATCCCTAAATGAACTGAGATATGGTTATACAAACGAAAAATGTACTGAAGTAACACCAAACCAATATTTATGTCAATCGATGACGACAACAACCATTCAAGAAGACAGCCCTTATGAAGTACAACTATTAAAATTCTCAAATCATTACGAAAACTGTGAAACCAAACAAGTGCAAATAACTAATATGAAAATTCAAAAAGTTACAGATAACAAATGGATAGCTATTTTCCCAACAGAAGTAATAGCAACCATCCACTGCAACCAAGATGAAAATAACCAAGCATTAATCGGAAGCAAACTAATTACCCTCAAAGAAGATTGTTATGTGAAATTGAAAGATGAAGTAATCAGAGTTTATCAAGATCCCATAGCAACAAAGAAACTTGCAAACCTACCGGAACTACAATTCAAAATACAACAAGAAGACGAAGAAATAAACAAGAAACCTATGAAGCTAGAGCATTTAGACTTAGACGATCTCAACCACGCCGTGAAATTAGTGGAAAGTTATAAAGAACAATTAAGTGAAATCAAAACGCCAAAGTTACATTATAATAATATAAGTGTTTGGACAATTGTATTGATCATTTTAGTAATTTTGTAATCATGTATGTATTATACAAAATGTACCTTAGATATAAGAATGAAGGAAACAGTTCTAGATTTAAGGAAACAAAGAGAAAAAGGAAACAATAAGTATACCTTTAGAAACAATGAATTTTAAATGAATTTAAATAATGTATTTTATGTATTTAAAATTAAGAAAACCTTAATTTTTCATTTACGGTGGAGGAGTTATGTATCCCCAATTACCTATATATATTGATGTATTGAATCTAATATGAATTATTAGAAATTATTAAGTAAAAGTATAAGTTCAATGCAACATTGTAACACAAGGATAACCCAGAGAGGTTATCGACAGTTCATGAGAACGGAATGCAGCTTTGCATCCGTGAGGGCAGTGATACTGCAGGTGGCAGGTCACAGGCGGTCAACAGACCGCAATTACTTAGAATTAGTTGTTACATTGTAATAAAGTGTACGATTAAGAGAAACGCAGACATGAGATCTGCAAGTTCCCACAGCCGTGTGGAGGGCAGGTTATTATAAAAGGCCCGGGAGCTCAATGCCCAGCAGTCAGTCTTCGAACTCCATACTTCGTTGTTCAAGCTACTCAACCGAGTCAGTCTCCAAACTCCATACTTCGTTGTTTGAGCTACTCACTAGTACAATAATTATTTTAGTATTATGTACAAGTTATCCAAATTTTAACTAATAAAAATATTGTTAAAGTTTCAAAATGTTTTTAAAAAACCAGCTCCAAAGGCCCGAACTTTAACTCGCGCAACCCGCAAAAACACATGCTGCTAAGTTCCGGGTGTGAGTGTCCACATTGCACACATAATTCACGGCATTGTTGTCAATGTTTTTCTAGTGTTTTACGTTCAACTCTACTCTCCACATTGTGCTCTGCAGTTCATGTGTAGAGCTAAACCGTGTTTTATCTTTTAATCTGAGTAGTATATGTTTATATAAATATACTTTTGTGTTTTACTAATGCAGTTTTGTGCTACGAAAACACTGCATTCATTGTACCTATATCAAATGGTTGGAAATCAGGATATGTGTCTGCTTCCATAGGTTCAAGAATGTTATCTTCAGCAGCATTCATATCATCATCAAGTGTGTTTCATGCTGGGCGTTTGGGGGACTGGTAAATTCTGGCAGTAAAGAACTGATCTGAGAGCTGATTGCAGATTTGGCTATTGTACAGCATGCCTCCTGTGAAATTTCGGATAGATTCAAGCCAAAATAGCATTTCGTAGCATGATCTTTAGATTCTGTCCACTTCACTGGCACTGCAAAGGTACGGGAACCGTTTAGCCATCCTCTTAAATTCACAGCATCCGTTGCGCAAATTATATGCGACGTCTAATTTTCATCCCAAATAAAGCTATAAACTTTCTTTATTACCGTAGTTCTTGCAGTTTCGAATGACTTAACCATAAACTTCCACATACGTAACAAAACGTATCAGTTTGATTGATGTACTTCCGCGGCATTCTTTAAAGTCTATCAGCAACACATACTTATGATAAAATACTATTACTTTGTTTATATTTTGTATTTATTTATAGAGACGGTTAGGATATCAACTGCCCTTCATCCTGTCCGCGGCGCTTACATATCTTAAGCGATTTCTAGAATGTTCGCCAGACACTATGACGCTGTTTACATTCCTATTTTAAGTAACCCACCGGATTACGTTCGTTACAATATGTTATACATTTAGACCATCCTTAACGAATACCTTAATACTTGAGCGTGATACGAAAATTATGAATGAGATTAGGTTTAGCGACCTAAAATACATAGAAAACACCAATCAGAGATCAGAAAACAAAATTTTTTTTGGTCTATATAATTATTTTATAAGTTCTAATAAAATGTTTTCAATTTTTTACTGTTAGAATTTATTATCGTTGAAATCATGAGAGAATGCGTCACGTCTTAGTTTGTGAACTAAAAAAATACATACTTTCAAATCTTATTTATTATTAAGTATACTCCGAGAGATCCTTTAAAACTACTTTGTTTTTAATTCAGAGAGCTATAACGTCAGCATTCTCTAGATTTCGACTATACTTAAATATTGGCTTACATATTTAGTTACCTAACAATTTATTACGGCATTAGTGATCTAATAGAACTGACGTGTAAAACATTTAGGATTATGTAACGTCAAAACTGCCTTTAAAAAATTGACATTTCATAATGAGATTACATAAAAAAATTTTGTTGAAGACTTTCTGATTTTATACTTATATTTCAGGTTGGAACTAGTAAAAATTTTAAAGAAGAAACCAATTTCTCATTACGTATATCCTACATGTATTCTAAAAATTGCATCACTGTTAGTTCGATATTCATTAGAAACAACAAATACTAGGAAAGTTATTGACATGTTTGTAAGAAACACTAATGTTTGAATGCTACCGCGCTTTTCCACCAACAGTTACCTAACGTCAAAATTATATCTTGTAAAATTAGTATTTAATTTGTTAGCATTACCCTGCTATGAATTCAATTCACACGGCAGAGCTAGCTTAATATTATTAACACAGAAAATAATACCAGCAATTGGGTTACCAGTACACAATACGCCATTGCTGAAAATGGTTTTCGATAGCAACGCCAGAATTTACTGTCTGCTCATAAAATTGATAACTATCAAAAAGAGATTTAACACGACATCCAAACTAGAGCTTTTACATGCACAAAATATCCGGAAGCTTAAGAGTTGACTATACGTGACACCAAGGCGTGCCAAAATGAAAATTCAGAAGACATTTTTAGCTTGAAAAGCACCTTGAACTTTATTCCATACTGTTAAAATGTAGAATTGCCATCCAATTCAGTAGCTATTATGAGATAATTCTATTGTGTACTGTACGCTTTTGTGATCAAAATCGAATTACTTTGGTAGTGAATTCTTGAAAAGGTTAGTAATATAGCAAAGGATGATGCGTATAATTTATGCTTTTGTCTGTATAATGCCAGTTCAAGCTTTTCTAATGTTTAACACTGATTTTATTACATTTTACTTTAGAATATTGACTTATCCGTATTACTCTTAAGGACCTAGTTTCATCCAAAGTAAACTGCTTTCTAATTTATTGTTAAGCTTGAGTAAACCATGTTCGTTTTTATGCGGCCTTTTATATTTTTTAATTCATTTCAAAAAATATACTTATACAACATACACATCTATTATTTTTAATATAACTACTAGTATTATGACTTTTATTATTATAAGCAATTTATTACCAAATTAATTTGTTACCTACATTAAATTAAATAAGTGCAATGAATAAACAGCTGCACTCATTATCGAATAGTTGCTAATTATTTCTTGAGTCCATAACAAAAAGACGTCAATGGTCATTGGGCGACCCTGGTACCAAATGTTTGGGTTATACTTAACCTAACCGGTGAAAGATGAATCGTATGGCATTTCTAGACAATTTAAGTCTTTAAAAAGAAGGGGCATATAGCGTTAAAAAGGTTTTTTAAAAAAGTCCTCAAAAATCGGGCTAACGTTATAGCTATTGGGTCGCGCTTGGATAAAGGGTCGGTTGAATTAAGTGGATGCCATATGGATCTAATACTAATTTTTCTGCTGAATTTGGATCTGTTAACATTTTTAACCGACATTCAAAAATAAAAACGCAATGTAGAAATCATTTATTTTAATTAAATTTGGTAACGACCTTGCTTTCTGTATTGTATATAATTTGTTTTGGGTTTTAGGTCAGCGGAATTGAAGAGTAATCTTTTTGTAAACACAAGCTTTCGGAAATTTATTTATCCATTATCAAGATTACCAAAAGTAAATACAAATCAATTACTTATGAGAACAGGGTTGAATTAATAGCTAAAAATTATATATAACTGATACTTACTAAAGTGCGATTACATACAATTAGACGATTAATAATAATGTACAGTATATAAGGGTATAGTATAATTAAATTTAAAAATAAAAATAATAATAATTATATCATCAAAACCAATAAAAAATATTTTTGATTATGATGTATACTGTTTTTATATTTAATTTTTATAAACAGTTGTTTATATGAGAATTTTTTTTGTTTAGGAAAGGCATCATTATATGTATAAATTAAAAGCATTAATTGTAACGACTATCTGTAGATGTAATACATTTTAAAATATTTTTATCAATTCGTGTAGTTATCTTTATAACTTTTTGTGTGAATATGTTTGTAAGCAAAATAATATTATAACTTAATTTCTTATTTCTTAATTTTCTTTTTTCAAATACATTATTTTAAATTTAGAAGGTAGGTATAGTCTAAATCATGATTGAATAAATTCACGTCATTGGATTCTGAATTAAAAAACGACATACTTTTAAAAGATCTATCGGAATATACTTAATGCATAATAGGAGGCAGAAATCTGCATTTATTTAATAGAAAATTGAGAAATGGAGATAGTTTGTAAATAGTAAGCAGTCAACACCCTGTATATAAAGTATAAATAGTTTTAAGCGACGCATATAGACACACGAAGACGCATAGTTAGCGTAGAAATAAAGAATACATGCATTAGATAAATAGTAAATATTTAACACCCTGTAGATAGAGTTTTAGTTAATTTAGGCAATTCAAATAACGATATTTTTCAGTGGAAGCACGCGTATTTATAAGTAAACATAATAAAGTGTAATTAGACACGCATTCAAAAGAGTTCCAAACAACTAGGTTAACACGGAGATAAGAAATAAAGCTTCGAGAAGCATAGTGTAAATGCGTACAAATAGTTAACAATTTTGATAAAGAAAAGCGATTAAAAATTGCGTAAATAACCAGTATATATGAAAATTAAAAATCGAATTGCATCAGCGATTAGATTCGTCAAAACACCGCATATCTGATAACAAGGCACCTGCGAGCAAGCCACAATTACTTGAAGGCAGATAAAGTTACATCGGAAACTACTTTAAATGCAAAGACTTGATTGGTTAAAATTAGCGACGAGCTCGTAGGCCATACCCACTGACGGAGTAGGAGATCAATCATATATTAACAGGGACAGTGATAACGATCTCACTTTTCAACTCAACAAAGACCGAGGTGCGCCACTTTGATACAAAGTGTAATACGTAAGAATAATTTAAAGTGAAAATTGTGTAAGTGCGACGAAGATGAAAATTATGATTGCCGATTAAACGTAAGTAGATTTTGGAGAGTTTATTTAAACTAAAACATAATAATAATAGGGTTCTGAGTCCGGGGAGTATAAACTAGAAATTCAAGTCTGGGGAAGATGATAATCCAATTCTAAGTTTGGGGAAATTGATGACAATAAATTCTGAGTCTGGTGAGAATAAGTCTAAATGAGACAACAATAATTTGGGGTGCATAAGTCTAAGTTTAATAATGGTAGTCCAGAGGGTTATGACAATAATTTAAATGCAATGGTTCATATTTCGAATGGGTATATAATAATTCTGAATTAGTGGATGGTATAATGCATGGAAAATATTAGCTGATAATGGATGCGTCGATTGCAGGAAGGAAATAGCGAAGAAAATAGACCAGGTTAGATCTTTAGTTTTAGTTAGGTTTATATATGGTACTGTACACGATTTAGATCTGTAAATTTCCCAATTATAGCCATCGGCCTCGGTAGCGTAATTGGTAAACGCACAGTTCCGGCAAAACTGAGATGCAGGTTCAAATCCTGTCCAAGGCCTTATATTTTCCTTTCTCAATTACTAGCTCGATTTGAAATGATCATTTGGGCTTTATTTAAAAGTCTAAGTTATTAGTTCATCTTATTAATTTCAATATATATATATATATATATATATATATATATATATATATATATATATATATATATATATATAAAACTCAAGTCTCCAATGTCGGTTTTTTATAAAGTGTATTAGAATTATGGTAGATGTAGCACATTTCAAGAAATTCACGTTTTAATTTATTATTTTCTATATGTAAAATTTTTAGATTGTTAACATCAAATGTGTGGTTGGTGGTATTTACGTGTGCTGTTAGGGCAGTTGCATTTGGTTTAGTGCGTATGTGACTTTGATGCTGTGTTAATCGTTGCTTGAGGTTTTGTGAACTTTGTCCAATCTATATATTGGGACATCATCATCATTAGGTCTTCAGTCCTAGAACTGGCTAGACGCGTACCATCATTGTTCCCTATTCTGAACTAACCTACAGATTTCCCTGAAATATACACAGTTTGCATCTATAACTGTCTGATCTAGGTCTACATATATCTCTTTTTTCCTATCTCTGCTTGTAATATATCCCATACTATTCCCAACAATGCTTTAGAACGTATTCCGCCATTCTATTTCTCTTTTTCCCCAGATATCCTTGTTCCCCTACTATTTCTGTAACTTATTTCTTATTATCTTTGTCTGTCCATGCTATCGTCCTCATACATCTTGTGACATCCCAAAAGTGTAGTTGTAATGTCACTGGTTTTAGAATGACTTTTCTTATTGTTTTAGTACTTCATGCTACTTATAATTATATATTCTTTTATGAAGTTCAATGGGTAATACTTTAGCAAGGATTTCCAAATGATTTACTTAGTTCAAATCTAAAACTAGTATATATTAATATTGATAATTAAAAGAAGTCTTGTGTAATAATTTTCATGGAAGTTCACCTTTGCTATTGGTCATCTGTTAACCTCAAACTGAGAGAGTAATTATAAATCCATAATTCAATACTCTTACTAGTTTATTCTGTGTTTCATAACTATTTTGAAGGCTACAGATCCTAGGAATTTTAGTATTTCACCATGTTACTCCTGCTTCTTTTGGCGGAAACACATTGTGGGGTTCTTGTTCTGGTCAGGGTTTTGGTGGCTTCTTCTTGTCTAACCGCCGGAAAGGCCGGATCTAAAATTGTTAAGTGGTAAAGGGAGAATGCTAATTAATTATCCGATCTTATTGAATTATAGTCGGGTCATCCATTAAAGTTTTATGGGATTTCAGTTAGCTAAATCTCCTCGTAATTCCATGTAAGTTTTATTTATGTTGGATATCGAATTTGGCGTCCAACAAATTTAATTGTAATTAGTTGAATTATAGTGTATATTTGCGTATCCAAAATTTAATTGAATGGCTAATAGTCAATTTGTTGGAAAAAAACTGTTAGTACAATTTGCTTTAATTAATATCCTATAAAAATATATGCCAATCTTCTAAGAATTATAGTGGACAGTATAAATTTTCCTAACAAAAATGCAAATTACTGTGGATAGACTAAACTAAGAGGAATTAATTTTTGAATTACTCTGCCGAGGTGTTCAATCATCAGATTCTAGTACGGTCAGGGAATTACAAAACGTGTTAAGGGAACTGTTAGAATTGGAGAAACAAGGAAAAAAATTTAGCGGGGAGATCAATTTAGTAGTTTCGGATGAACTGAAAATAATTTCAGAAAACCTGAAATTGGTAGAAACGTGGTTTTTAGAATCATCAACCCCTAGTGTTGTAAGAAAGATAGAGGCTAAATTATGTCATATTTTGAATAGAATAGAGCGTATAAATTCCTCCATTAAAAAAAAACAGGAAGAAAAATCTAAACTTTTTTCATTGTTATTAACTTATATTTCATATTTTAAAGAATATATTGGGACAATTTGAACAATTTACTTCATATATGATGTTCCTTTGATCTAAAGCAATGTTTTGTCTTTAATTTTAGAAAAAGGTTATTTATTGTTAGATCGGTTTTTTTGCAAGTTTTATATTAAAATTTTTAAAAATATTATCTAGTTAAGAAGCTAATTTATCAAAATATGGAAATACCTGGCACTCTCACTTCTGCAAATGACATCTGCTCCAGCACATAGCCATGTCAGTGTAAGTATTCTCAAACTCAAAATTCTAGTTGACGTTCGAAATATTAAAAGACACCTTTTCAGATAGTGAGCGGTGTAGAATACATTTAAACGTGATTACGCGAAATTTGTTAAAGCGTATATGCTAGAACGTTATTAAGTTGAAGTTCTTTCTATATGAGCTCTTACATGTGGTGCAGCAGGGACGGTAAAAACGGTTAACTATGTTAAACTTACTAGTAAGCGGCTTAAAAAAAGAAGACGTAACGGCAAATCTATTAAAGTGATTGCAATTAGAGAGAAAAGGAGCGGTCTGTTTCTAAAACCCTACAAGAAAGGTACCACATTGTTCTTGAAATCGTTTAAAAATGACCCGGTACCCTTAAAAAAGTGACAAGGTTAAAAACGAGACAAGTTACCTAGAAGAGGTCTCACTGATATGGATATAAGGAAGTACGTAACAGTCGTCCTTAATTTCCGCTGTGTATTTTTAAGAGATCATTTAAATAAGACTAAGCTGCGTGCTAACGAGTCGGACGTGATTTATATGGACACAACAATACTACCTGGTGCTCATTGGATCGGTTACCAAAAAATTGGAAATATTATTCTATACTACTATTCGCTATGAGACCTAAGACCACTGGAAGAAGTGAAGAGCTTTTTTCGACGTTGCAAGGTTTACTACCACGGCAGATCTGAACAAACTTATAATACTTACAACTGTGGATATTTGGTGTTAAAGTTTTTTAGTAACAATGACTGAAACCGTGAGCGCGTTTGTGTGCAGCAAAGTTATATTAACAGGAGCCATTTACACATCAATCAAATTGAAACAAGATGGTGAATATATTTTGGGCACACTGAGGTTCTACACATGCAGCACTGTGCAGAATATGCATTTTGAAAAAAATGTCTTCTACTTGATAGTTCGGATCAGCATAAAATAGTCATTGAACCTGGTAACCACGAATTAGAAAAAATAAATACACACACATATATACAGTGTGTCCAAATTTCGAGTCTCTACATTGTGATTTCAGTTATTATAAGAGATAGAAATTGGGTTAAATGGGGAAAGATTTGGAGGAATCCAGGCCAGTTTTGTATCCGTTTACAAAATTGGTGTAAGTTGTCTGGTTTTGGAGATATTCGAAGAAAACTAAGAATGGCGGATTTTGTTTTTTGATAATAAAACATGAATAATAAGTCGCACCATCACAAGACTTGCACATTATTAAAACACTTTTCTAAAAGGAGTATTTTAGCATAAACAGAATCATTCGACTTTCTTTTGTATTCGAGGAAACGCCCACAACTTTGGTTTTTTTTATGGCCGCCATTTTGAATATTAAGTGAATATTATGCGCCTTCAAATTACCTTTTCAAAAATATGCCACATGTCTATAAAAAAATGCAAAACTATCCTAAATTTTAAAAATAACTAAATTTGTATGTTCTTTAACGTTTGGTAATCCCAACAGGGCAAAAATTTGATTTCTACTTTATGAAAAGTACAATACACATCTTATAATGTACACAAACAGCATTTGTCACAAATTATTAATTATGGTGGTACTAGAGTTAAAATGATATCGTTTTATAATAGTAGGCGGTGGTATGTGACAAAACCAAACAATTGAATTACAGTTATATCTCAAACAAATTCTAAAATTTAGATAAACTTGTGTGTGTTGTAAGTTTTGGTGCTGGTGGTGCTGCATTTTTAATTTAAAAAATGGCACATGTCTACAAGTTTTCGAATGAGGAAAAGTTTGATATGCTAAATACTTATTTACAATCGTTTGGGAACGCTGATACGGCATCCGCCAGATATTTGGAATTGTATCCAGAAAGACGACAACCGCATAAAACATACTTCAGAAAAATTGTAATGAATTTACTGAATTATGGTGCTTTTGAACAGACTAGGGAACAATACGACTTAAACAATAGGGAACGTGTTCTAAGCATTACTGAGGCGGTAACACGAAATCCATCCACATCCGTAAGATCTGTAAGCCGTGAACTTAATATTCCAAAATCAACTGTTCATAATATTTTAAAAAAGGAAAAGCTTCATTTTTGTAAACCTACTATTGTCCAAGGCCTCAAAAGAGAAGATTTCGCCAGACGAATGCGTTTTTGTAATTGGTGCATCCAAAAATGCGAGGAAGAACCGCACTTTCCAGAATTGATCATATGGACAGACGAAACGCAGTTTACCAATTGCGGGGTGTTCAATAAACATAACACGCATCACTGGAGCACTGAAAATCATCATCTGACGGCGCAACGCAAATTTCAAACGAGATATGGATTTAACGTTTGGTGTGGTATCTTAGGTAGTTAATTATGATATAAATATTTTAGTAAATTAACCAATGTAATTAATACTTTTATAGGTAATAATTTGATTGGACCTTTTATTTTGTCAATAACCTCAATGGCGCCAGATATACGGAATTGTTAAGAGACCAAATAATTCCGGCTATTAGAGGACTTGTACCAAATGATGATGATTTTCGAAAACTATGGTTTCAGCAAGATGGTTGTCCAGCTCACAATTCCCGAGAAGTTAGCGCCCTTTTAGCTGAACATTTTGTCCAAAATATTATATGCAATAGTGGACCAATTATGTGGCCGGCAAGATCACCAGATCTTACACCACTTGATTTTTATTTATGGGG
The DNA here is from genome assembly GCA_036346225.1 of Platerodrilus igneus. Lineage (NCBI taxonomy): Eukaryota > Metazoa > Arthropoda > Insecta > Coleoptera > Lycidae > Platerodrilus > Platerodrilus igneus. The sequence goes on from JARFIW010000639.1 coordinate 6,117,625, forward strand.
TTTTGCTAAAAATGAGGTATATGAGTTTGAACCGCCTCATAATATAAACGAACTGCAGGAAAGAGTCCGTGACATTCTTAACTCTATAAATAGGCGCACGTTAAGCACAGTTGTACGGAAGGTTTTAATTAATTGTCGAATGCGCCGTGATGCAAACGAACAGCATTTTCAGTATCTACTGGAAGGAATATAGATGATAGTTTGCTGTTTCGGTCACATTTAATTTTGTTCCCTAAATTAGATAAGATAGGCTACAGTTTTATGTTTAAGTTAATTTTAAGATTTATATCCAATACTTTACGAGTTCTACTTAACAAAATGTATGTGGTACTACTACTACTACTACTACTACTACTACTACTACTACTACTGTTTGGAAAGTAGGAATCAAATTTTTGCCCTGTTGCCAAACGTTATAGAACATACAAATTTAGTTATTCTTAAAATTTAGGATAGTTTTTGCATTTTTTATAGACATGTGGCATATCGTTGAAAAGGTAATTTTAAGGCGCATAACATTCACCTAATATTCAAAATGGCGGCCATAAGAAAAACAAAAGTTGTGGGCGTTTCCTCGAAAACAAAAGACAGTCGAATGATTCTGTTTATGCTAAAATACTCCTTTTAGAAAAGTGTCTTAATAATGTGCAAGTCTTGTGATGGTGCGACTTATGATTCATGTTTTATTATCAAAAAACGAAATCCGCCATTTTTAGTTTTCTTCGAATATCTCCAAAACCAGACAACTTACACCAATTTTGTAAACGGATACAAAACTGGCCTGGATTCCTCCAAATCTTTCACCATTTAACCCAATTTCTATCTCTTATAATAACTGAAATCACAATGTAGAGACTCGAAATTTGGACACACTGTATATATATATATATATATATATATATATATATATATATATATATATATATATTTATAGGGTGTGTTCAAACACTGTCACGATACGGATGCTCCACCCCAAGATACTACATATGCTAGGCAGCGAGTTTTTACCGAGGAATTTTGTATTTTGCCGAACCCTTGTTGTTCCAAGCAAGGTAGGGATCTTTAACGTGCGTGATAACACACACGGGATTACCATTTTACCTCTCATCCGAACGAGGGCGTATACTTGTGACAAATGCTCGCCTAACATTTTTAATCTGATCGTGTAGGGGCTTTAGACTTAGTAGTTAAATGCATACCAACTAAGATACGGAACCGCCGACTACAGACATCAGTATATTCGATTTTTCAATGTTCCGTCCGAGGGTACTACAATGGCTATGAAACGAATTTTTTACCTGGAAATATTGAATTTTGAATAGCGTGGATCGATAATAATTCAAAACTCTATTCTTTTCTAAAAGTTAGGCAACTGATTTTTCTTGGCCGTATGCGTGGTTTCCTACTCGCTTACAATGCTTAAAATATATTTTGCTTTCCCAGGCAAACAACAAAATTCCTTGGAATTAATTATCGTATTTTGCTTTCTATATTGCTTGCATTCTAAGAATATTTCGTCTTTGTCTGTAGTATGTTTTTATTTGCTTTTGTAGAATATTTAACATTCTATTGCTGAGAATGGTTTTATGTTACATACCTCTGCCATTCTGAAGTTGTATAACAACTAGTTCAACTTTTGAATGGCTCTCCTAATTATTCGTACCTTACTTATTTGACTCTTTTGTTATACAACATTCTTTTGAGCGTTGTAAAGTTGCAATTTTAAAATGCGTTTTGTACATAGTGTGCCAGTATAGTTTAGTTGTTGGTTCCAGCGCCCAGCCGTAGACAAAGGCAGTCTGCATTTCCTCATTATAATTGGTACCAGAGATGCCGATAACTTAGGTTACAGTGTATTTTGCTTTAGTTTTGGAAGATAGACACTTCTTTTTGGCTGATTCCCCAATAAATTGCAGACCGTACGTTACTAAATGCGTACTCATAATGCACTAACGATTACGTAATAATTTTTAAAGCTTGCGTTAGAGCACTTTTACTGTTTCCTTTTCTGTGTAAGTTAATGTTAAGTCAACGACTTGATAGTTGATACTTATTAGGTTATTTAAAATTCAATGCTACGTTTGCCACGAGTATTTTTAAGTGAACGTCCAATTTAAACGCCAGAAATTTTATGACAAAGTAAATGATCAGGTTGTCATAAATCAAGGGGAGGAGGGTGAGTGCCATGGCTAGCAAGGGACGGAGAGTGGGGGTAGCAAGAAAAATAAGGATACCCGCAACAATTTACCTAACTGAAAAATAAAATACAGTATTAGCACAAACATAAAATAAAGATAAATATTTATCAAATAGCAGAACACTAGTCCGCTAAAAGAAAAAAATTATACATTATATTAAAATATAGAAATCAAAAAGAAAAAGAAATTCATACAGAACGCTAGTCTGCATAATACCTGTGGGAATTTCCCAAAGAACTTTGTGTAGAACTTTTACTTTTATTTTTTTTTGTTTCTATAAAATAAAGAAAATAATCATGATTATAGCTCGCAACTCTAAATAAAAGAGTAAAATATAGTAATTTCACTTTAATAAATAATCTAGAATGCTCAACCAACACAAATTGACTTTTGTAATACATCAATAACAATTATGAAATTACCAATTATCAATATCTTCACAATGTTTCCAGAAATTAGGCATAGTAGCATTTATAATATAATACAGTTAATAATATTGTTCAGTAATTCAAAGAACAAGTTCAATATCTGAAAATATGAAATGGCCCAAAAGAAAAACATTAATCAGCCGACTGGGTCGGAACTCGATAGTACTATCGTTTGTATCGCTTACAGCAAAATGAATAGTTATAACTTGTCTGACAGGGTCAGAAGCAAAATCCCTAGCTAACATAAATTTACTACTTCATTTATATTTTCCCAAACTTAGTATTCCTTAAATTATTAAACTTTTTACAAATTTTATCTTTTAAATAAGATACAGGTTTGGAGCTAAAGATTGCTAACTTAAGAAAAGATATCAGTACAGTAAGTATACGAAAGTTGAAATCAGCTATAAGTAATATGAAATATATTTGATCTATAACATTGACGAATTTTATCTGTTTAACGGTATCGCCTCACATTTTCAACTATTTTAGTAAAAGTAAATACCAAATAAGAATCTGATAACAGAACAGCAGATTGTAGCGACGTTAACATTCACAGCACGCGACGGCGTTGCTTAATTTGACAGGTTATTATTTTTTTAGAAATTCCGCCTGTGCTATTTACGTAGAAAGGCGAAGTAGTATGGTCGTTGAGTACCATTTCAATAAGAAAGTAAAAACTAAAGTTCACGAATAGTAGGACTATTTTAGATATACGAATTCAGTCGGTCGGCATTTAAGTGATCAAAGTACAACTCTTACAATACGTAAGACATAAAAATCAAACAGGTACTTATCTGAAACTACGTTGAATGTAGCACATACTCACTAAACTACACTCGTACTTTTTAAGTGAAAGAGCACTTATTTCTTTTATTTTTCAAAACATTTAGTACAGAAAGATAAATATCAACGGCGTGGTATGCCATGATGGTTCGTACCACACCTCACTTTTCGAAGGATCCTGTAAGAATCAAACATGTTTTCACAGGTGTTTACTTTAACAACCTGCTATCGATAACTAGAAACAAATAATACCAACTCATTATAATAGGACGCATTCGCCTAAGGATGTGTTTCAATCTCGATCATCTAACCACACTATCGAATCGTGGAGAGTGAAAGTCGATAATTGCGTAATATAATATAAAGAGAATATTTGCAAACGAGTTAATAAATATAATGAATAGAAATAATAGTTACAGAAATGTATTTACGATTTGAGTAAAGTGTAAAATGTTGAGCTACAAAAAATGCACGTTACACGTTCTTAAATCTTTCGAGATGCACTTCCTAAGGCATATGTTACTTTATTATTTCTAGCATGTATACTGTAGTATTTCTTGTACATATTTAGGGCTGGAACATATTGTAAGTATTCTTGCATGTATATATGTACCTATTATTTAGATAACAAGATTTCATTCTCGATATTTTGAAGTGTTTACGTTTATACTGTATTATATGTCAATAGACGCTTTGTTTACATCACATTATAACGAACGATTACGTAAATGCGTGTTTTTGACGTTTGTATATATTTTTTTGGAACTGTATGTTATACTTACACATTATAATATAGCCTTTTACTGAAGTGTCCTATTTTTTGCTTTCTATATCACCCATCCACTCTACGACGTTCTTCAGCTAGCCCAAACTCTAATTCTTTTGGAGTTTGATTCTACCATTCTGTCCCTGTTTTGTTGCGGTATTTGGTGTAAGCAATTTTCTTCGCTTGCATTACTTTTCTTTCTTGTCTGCACTAAATACCGTAATAGGTGTTTGCAGTATAATTCAAAATCTTCTACTGGAACGATTTTGATATCTAAGAATCGTACTTAAAGGATCCTTCAAAGCTACCCAGGGATGTGCTCCAAATACGTATGATGGTGCTCTAAATACTTAAGGTATAGTGCTCAAAGATAAGAATGGTTTTTAGAAACCGATTTCCAATCAGCTAAGTCGAACTACACTCACTTAAAACATTAAATATTTTTAATCATACCTAATGTAGCACTTTATTTATTTTCACTTTTTATTGTTTCACAGAAAATGAAGAATCCCTTTTTTTAAGTGAATCTATTGTTATCCATAATCTTTAGTATGCATTCCAAATACATTTAGCGGTACTCTAAATATCCAGGGTAGTGCTCAAAAATTAGAATGTTTCCCAAAAACCGATTTCCAGTCGGCTGTGTCGAACTACACTCACTTTAAACATTAAATATTTTTAATTCATACATAACGCAGCACTTTATTTCTATTCACTTTTTATTGTTTCACTGATAAAATGAAGAATCCCTTTTTCTAAGGGAATCTATTGTTATTCATAATTCTTAATAGGCATTCCAAATACAGTATTGCCCGAAATAAACAGTACTGAAATTGTAATTGTTTTGTATATTTAAAAAATACATATTATTGACACTTTATTATATGTTCTAAATGTGCACCTGCTCGTTCGAGACAGACTTCATAACGATGTTCTAAGTTTCTGGTCATGTTGAAGCCTTTTAAATTCCGATTTAGTTTAACGATAAATTCCGATAATTACAAATGGAGCCCACGGCAAATTAAGATGGAAGGTGGCTCTAAGTTGAGGAAATCTCAAAGGCAAAGCGGCTAGTCGAACTATATGCTCTGGGTAGAGAATGAGCTGTGGGTCGGGGTGTAATTGCAACCACTAATAATAAAAATAAGGCGCCACCGTATTTTTTTAAACTGAGAAGACCTAATACAAGTCCCTTGTACAAGGCTAATGCGGAAACCTTTCTCCTATAACCGCTATATAATTTTAAAGACCTCCTAATCTTTAAAGTATCTTACCTTATGGCTCGACCTTGACCTTAGCAATCCTCCATTGCACCTGTGAACAAATTAAACAAAGAAAAGCACTGTTTGTGCATTCAAACTCAAAATAATTAAATACAATCAGAATCGATTTTCATTCCTCTTAAATAAAAGATAGTCTTTAGTCCGAAAATAAGAATCTATTCTTTTGGTATCCAATAAAGTAATTTTTACAAAAATATGTCTTCCTTTATAAGTTAATTTAAATTAGGAAGAGTTAATTACAATGGTACTGAATATATCCGTACCAATTACTATTTAATGAAGTTTATATAACAGATTGACAAAGCATAAAATTGCTTATTTATAGAAAGAGTTAATTATGGTAAATTTACCTTAATTTCACAGTAGATAATTACAGATAATTGTTCATAAAATATCAAATGTAGAAATTTAATTTCTAAAGGTTCAAAGTTATGAGAATTTACTTTATCTAATTAGTAGTGACATCTTCTGATGTTTCATTGAGTTAATAAAAGAATTTGTAGGAACAAATTACAGATTCATATCGTATAACTACGAAAAATATAATTGAGGTCTGTCCTTGACCTGTTCAAAGTTAACACAAGTCGGTTAAAGTAAAATTTATCTCGTTTCTACGTCGACAGTTCAAACAACATACGAATATAATTTTTGTACATACCAGAACTCCAAATTGCACCTAAATACTTGCTTGAAAGCTGATGCATGTATTGACAACGGAATATTCCATTTTAAACAAACAGCTGCGCTACATACTGAAAAACACGTCACTTGGCTTCCATTATCTGCGTTTCAATTTACAGATGTTCCAGGCGTAATTCACACCACAAGAAAGCAAATGTTGTTTGTAATTAACTTGAATAAATTATATATGTGATTCCATATTATACAAGAATAGAATTGTTTTCATTTAATTTTCGTATGAATACCATTCAGAAAAGTTGCTTATTTATAATTTACGTTGCAATATATTTTAAATTAAATTATTCCCAAAGTTACACTGAAAATTTTAATTAATATTGTTCCTAACGGTCTTTTAACAAAAACTTCATCGTTCTCCACGACTGGTTTCAACAAAAAAATGGACCATCCAAAACAATTTTTGAAGATGGCTTACACTTGCAATCTTCCATTTTGCATGCTTCCAACAACAAAAATCAATGAAGGACATCGTTCCTAAGAACAATTTCAATCGGCTTTTCCCCACAGCTGTGTTAGAAGTGCGGGCCGAGCTTGTCGCTGCCTGGTAACAGCGTTACCTTGCGGTTCCTGAGTGGAGGGGGCTTTAGGAAGGATACCAAACAAGAGTTTATATATTGTCACCGTAGAATTTAACTTTTAACATGAACTAAATACTAGTTCTTTATTGGACAATAGATGTTATTAAATTAAGTGGATTGGATAACATTATAATGTATTATATTATTTAATATTTAATAAAAGGGTTGATTATACGGATATATATTAGGTGGAAAATAAAATTGCTACAATGTTATTGAATAAGGGTTGTCTCAGGGCTGCGAAGAAGACTCTAACGGTATCCTTTAATTCATCGATGGTTTGTGGTGCCCGTTTGAAAACGGCATTTTTAGCCATGCCCCAAATGTATGCGTCTGGAGGTGTGAGGTCTGGAGAATGTGAAGGATAAGGGAAGTCAGTAAATCGTGATATGAATTTGCTTGGAAAATGTTCTTGAAGAAATTGACGAATTGCGGCAGCAGTATGGCAAGTTGCCCTTCCTGCTGAAAAATTGGTTTCGAAATGCCAAGTTACGTGCACGACAGAATTGACGTAGATCAGGGATAAATCGTGTTAAAATTTGTCTGTACCTCTGTTGATTAAGTGTGACTTGCCTACCATTCTCTTCGATAAAGTACGGACCAATGATTCCGTGTCCGGAAACAGCACACCAGACACTCACTTTTTCACTATGTAAAGGAACCTCTTGAACCTCATCGGGTCTGGCAAAGCCCAGAAATCGATTTGTGCGACGATTCACATAGCCTGACAAGTGAAAATGTGCTTCGTCTGAAAACCAAACATTTTTCAAAAATTCAGGATTTTCATACTGTAACGCGAGAATTCTGGCGCAATATTCCACTCTACTGCGATAATCCGAGGATGTAGTTGTTGATGTACCTGAATCACATACGAAAATGTACCCAGCTCCTTCAGGATTCTTTGAAAGGAAGTTCTTATTAAAACAAGTTGTAACGCTGTCCTTGCCTGGCTGACTTTCGGATTTTCTAAGATTTGCTCAAAAACACGTTCATGGTTATTGTTGTTGTTAACTGTCCTGGGACGCCCCGAGTTTCCTTTTTGTTGGCACAATAACTACCTGTATTTCTAAACTTTTCATACTTCAAAATTCTTAATTGGAGAACGTTTATTAAACCTTTGTCGAATTGATCAGACACGTATAGCAAACTTGCACCAATTAACTAAAAATAGAGTTAGTTGAACCGCATTATGTCAGAAAACAA